>JAAPAO010000405.1:0-32321 GCA_013115145.1 Perkinsus chesapeaki | reverse complement strand
AAGTAGGAACCGGTCTTCCCTTGGCCCCCATCTTGAGTTTCTAGGTTAACGATGAAGACGGTCAGCTGCGGTCGACGCCCCTAGGCGAAGTGTGACCCATCCTTCCCCAGGGCGTCTCTCATCCACTTCCTGCTGCCTCAGGCCGTGGCGTTCTCCTCCTTAGAAGCCGAAGAGGCTTCGATTGTCTTCCGCGATCTTAAGAATGCGAGCTGCCAAATCCTTTTATCGAGGTGCGTGAGCTCTCACCGATGCGATACAATGATTCGACTCACTCAGCGACCTCCACCTGCTGTATCTTGTCACTCCAGTCCGGCATGGCATCCCCGTCCGCATTGAGCCATTCTTGAGGCTCTACAACAGCATGACGGTTGACCAAAGGAAGATCGCCACTCGGTCAGTCCTGGTCCTTACCTCAGCGACTGATGTCCATGTCAGATGTGGGATCGATGAAGGGTTCCTCAACGCCCCTTTCTTAAGAAGTACCACATTGTCTTTATCCACGCCAGTGCCGGCGTGCAAACAAAAGAGCCCAGAGGTAAGGGAGAGGGCTTATAGTGTAATCTTACTGTGTAGGATGTGATGAAGTGGCGTCGGCAGTTGGCTACTCACGTCCGCTTCTACGCTACATTAGTCCTCCATCACCTATTAAAGGGGGTAAGTCGTCCTCCTCAGCCTTGAGATCAATCGTCAGATGCCTCTTCCTAATCTGGCTGCAAACTACCAAGTAAACTGTGGCCAAATACAGCAGCTTCAGTCGGCCTCCGCCGCGTACTGTGGTACGATTCCTCCAGCGATCCCCACAGTAGCCGTCCTCAGGCATGGTCGTGGGATTCTGTGAGCGTCTCCGATGGTGGGCACTAGCGGCAGCTCTTACCCCACTCAGCGAGCAGCTCTCAACCGGGGCACCTGCGTACATCGCCGAGATGACCTCCAAGCTCAGTCACGTCGGGCTGTAGGACGCTAACGGAATGATCCTCGCTTCGCGTTTTCACGATTGTGCTTCACTCTCTTCCATTCGGCATTGCTTCAGGTCAGTCTCTTGGGCAGCCGCGCTGCACTCGGCTGGAATGGAGACCGTCAAAGCCATAGCAGCCAGTGACACCGATACCGTTCACAGGATACTGTACCGTGCTACCGGTCATCAAAGGACCCAAGGCTCCGACGATTTCGATGAGTATCTTCGCGAATCGGCAAAGAGCATAAGTGGGAGTAGCCGCCTCTCTCGCACGAGGCGCCCCTTTGGCAGTTGTCGGAGCTCAAGAGGTGGTGAATGCGCAAGTGGCGCAGATCCTTGAGGAAACTGAGAACTGTCGAGCCTCGGCCGATGAGGTAGCCGCCATCGAACCTCGTGGTTGTACCACGTTCACTGATGCTTAGGCATCTTCCTCTGAAGGAGATGGAGCGTCGTCAGCGTCATCCGCCTCCTCCGCGAATGACCGAGAGAAGCAGGAGGATGTTACAGCAGAACTTGATGGTGATCTCCATTCCCTTTTAGATGGTTTATCCCCGGATGACATCAATGCTATAGCCACATGAGTTACTCAATAATTCACTCTCTACTTATTCATAAACTGCAGCAGCTTCATGAGAGAATCATTCAGAGTTTTGTTGCAAGTGATTCGGGCGGACCAACGACAACACAGGCGTGGGCGAGGCGTCAGTCGGCTCCTCGATTATCACAGCTGATGGGGCACTAGCGGCTCGACGGCGAATATTAGACACGGGCAGTGTGGGCATTAATGTACTGGAAACACAAAATACATGAAGAAATGAAAAAGTTTATTAAATGACAGACGCCAGCCGTGTTGGCGACGGTTACAGATAAACGGCTATTATTCGTGATATTAACAAAGAACAAAAGTGATTCCCACAAGTCCAAAAGACTTGGGCTGACTCAACCGTTAAATCGGAGGAGTCTCATGTATCAACTTCAGGATCACCATAAACAACATCTTCTTCTATTTTACACTTACCCGTGGCTATCCTAAATAGCCCAGATTCGCCCCATCCTTCATTCCAAGAGTTCACTGCAAGCCAATATTCATCCTTGCCTCTCTTTCCCCAACCAATCAACTTCACTGAATGGGGTCCGATGGGTTTACCCTGTGTGGGGGTGTAGACACCCGACTTGTAGTATCGGAAGTCCTCGTATACTTCCATATTAGCTGTTACCTGGCAAACCTCATGCTAAGACTGCCAGAGAGGTTTACTGTACCACTCACCGATCCGAATTGGCTTAGCTCGAGCTTCATTGTCTCAACATCAGGGATGCGAACTGCCCCTTTATCATCAATAAAGTGTAGATCACTAATAACCATTATGAAGAGTCATCATCCCTAAAATCTGGTATGAACCTACTCGTCCAGCTCATTTTTGTACTTATCATTTGGGCAAGTAGACGAGCAAGCTGGCGGCTCGGCAGGAGTCTGAAGAATAAAGTAGACGAAAGCATCATGCTCGCAACCTACTTTGGGACACGGCGGATAATCCATAAGGCGGTGCGGCTCCAGTCCAACATTATGATTGCACTTCGGGAAATTGTATGGCCAGCAGCCGCTGGCTTCACTCATCGACTCTTTAGGTGTATAGCCTCCACCTGAGACACTGAATTCATGCACTTGAGCTAGGTTCCCGGCTATAGGAGCATGAAGGGCCTAAACGTACCAGTAGGGAATCCATACTCTTGCACAAATGTCCACATTTCGGAGGTTTGCCCTCCTAGGCAGCCAGAGCCCCTGCGCGAAGATTCTGAGCAAATCTAACCCTTGAGCGCTCACCTAGTGCATCCGGTATCAGGGTCGCAGCAAGCGATAAGGTAACCCGAGGATAACAACCTCTTCACTTTTCCTTTGGTTTTTATACATAAACGGTCACTGAATGCGGCAGCTACGGAAACTGCTGCACAGCTACCACAATTGGATTGATCTCTGAAGAGTTGAAATGGCATGGCTCGCAGTTTCCGACTAGTAACGAATCACTTACGGAACACTGCCAATCAGGCTGGTACATTCTTTGAATTCTTTTCGACCATCGAAATCAAGTGGAAGGTCACCAACTGGAGCCAATGTGCGGTTTGCCACCGGTAACGCCGCGCTGTAGGGCTTCGCTTCCATGAACCCGCCGTGAAGATCCATGACATCTCCGCAAGATAGACCTGAAACACGATGACGGTCAGCCGGTCCATTTAGCAATTCAATCTGGTGATAGAAAAGCAGACGGGCATCCAAACTACCGCGGAAATGTGGTTGATCTACGGAAGCCACCCAACTGCTCTGCTGCGAGTTAATCTCATCTGCTATGCTCTGCATGAGGGCCGGCATACTCCGATCGAACAGCTCCTCTAGCTCATCAGAAGACAATTTCCCGAGAGGCTCCACTTGCTTCACATCGAATGTGAACCTCTCGAGATGTTGCTTCTCTTCCTCAATTGTATACGTCACACCTACAGACCAACCTACAAGCGCTAGTCTCAGCATTGCGCTCCGTACCGCTCAGTATCTTCAACCCTGCAAAAACATCTTCGAAAGTAGTATGTCCAGCAACTACAACGAGGTATGTCAGGCAGAAGTAGTTTGGCATTATATTGCGAGGTAGACAATTGAGTCAGAGGTATCACTAGCAGACAGTTCCCAATGGTAAGCGCCATAGATGTACATTAAGTGAAAAGATACTGGTTGCCCTGAGAAGAACTGCCGGAGTATCGCCCCTGTGGGGAGCTAGAAGTGTATCTCAGCCAGTGGCTGAGCCACAGAGAACCTTCACCGGTGGCTTCAAGAAGCTGTTGAAATCTTCAACTTGGAGTGGTGCGCCGCGCTGGCGCCTCGGCGCGTGACGCCAGCACGGCTCATGACATAAGTTATCTTTGATGAGTAACTCATCAGCAAGTTTCCAGTAGCGGTTGCCCAAGCGTCAAGCCCCGTGCCATGTGCACACGTGCGGGGCAAGCTTGTGGACGGGGGCGTGATCAATAAGCCGATTGATACTATTGATAGACGATGGCCGGCTCTGGTAACACAATCCCAAAGGCTTTATGCAAATTTGTTGACCGTTTAGCATGCGTGCGTGACATCACCGGGGGGGTCAACGGCATCACGTCGACGAGATCAGCTCCATTTATTTTTCCAGGTGACGGTCCAATCCGCACTACCACTGCTAGTCTCTCAAACTCTCTTCTTTCCGACACGCTTATCTTGGGTTTCTTAAATTCACAGGCCGCTAAGGCCCTCAGTCTGAGGGACTTTAGGGTTATCATGCTTGCTGCGTCTCGCCAGGAAAATCAAAGGCTTTGAGTCAAAGCTAGGGAACCCAAAGGAGATTCAGACGTCACATTATGTGATTCACATATACAATAGATATTCAGAATCTAAGGACGTCAGTCTCGTCACGATACCGGTGCCACCGGTCCGGTGGTTTGAATCGGCCTTGAAATTTCTCTAAGGATCAGAAGCGTTAGCTAGCACTTGAGGAATATTGGTCTCATCGCTAGGCTGAGGAAGCTTCAAATAAGGGCCCACCCAAGGAAGCAGTCCACATTTTACCACACTCTCCGAGCCTCCTCGGGTCCGAGGTCACCTCGGAGACAAGTAATGGAACGTATGTGAAGCTAGCTTCCCACCGACAGCTCGAATAAAGGATTCCGCCGAATCCTCTCTTAAAGAGAGTCTCTTAGCGACCCACACTGTACGAGTGCGCGCTTAGTTTCTACAAAAATCGCTACGCCTGTGAGCCACAGGCTGTGACAGAAAACAACAGCAGGGGGGAATGGAAAGACTCGTAGCTACATGTGGCCGACCAGAATCGATTTACATACAATATAGCAGGCGCACATCTACGAACTGGTACAAGCAGACGGAATATAGGAACCTCCTACCACAAGCTGATCAACCCCCACATGTGTACGTATCCTACGGTCACACATGCAACTACGCTATGTAGGGCTGCTTTGTGCGCCACTAGATGTAGGCACGTGTCGCGGTATCAGTTGATGAACTCTGAAGAATAACACAACAAAGGAGGTTGAGCCAGAATACCAATACTACGACCGGGTCGTAACGGCCCAGGGTCGTATTTGTGCTATAATGTTAGCATGAGCACTAACTGCACTTGAGTTCCACACCAATCTACGTCTACGCAAACACCGTTTTTCTACGCAGATTGGGCTCGCACAATAGAGGGAATGGCGAAGGTTTAATCCAACAGGCTCCCCAGAACACACGTTGTGAATCACAACGAACCGTTCACAACTTGTGACACGTTCCTGCACGCAAGGTGTGTAGGCCAGACAATGCTATCGAGGCTGTTCTAGGCGTGTCAACTTATGACAGTCACACTCAAGTGCTAGAGCTTCTTTGCGTCAGGGCTGGCCGATCCAGATAAGTTATCGTGACTGTTGGACCCTCCCCTCCATCGGGCGCTCGTCGAAGATAGTGACAGGGACAGTCTAACCTCGCAGGGTTAGCGCCCAAGTGGTATGTATCTCTGTATTTTCTTCGGCCCGTCCATGTCGTGTGTGCTATCAGCTACACCTATGTCGGAGCTCGCTGAATCTCCCACTATTCTAATCAGCATCTTACGTGATGTTGATTTCCAAGCAGTCACCTTGTACTTTACCCATTAGTTATAGACCCCACTAGCCATGCTGAGTGCATTGACTTCATTCACAGGGCCAACAGGCGCCTTGGCGTTCACGCCGATGGAAGCCTGTATCACTACGTGTACAATCGGAGCGTGAATATACTCGCTTCAAGCTTTCTCAACCGGGATGTGGTTCTGAGAGCGCACAAGGACTTTTGTTGAGCCTTCCTCTCATACGATGATAGCTTTTTGATCCATGTTAGCTGTATTAAGTAGTGTCTCTTTATACGTAATCACCTGAGCAGATTGTGCACAATCATTGAGCCTCAATGAGACTATATCCATTATTGAACAAGTTCCCCGATTATTCTTTGCTTTTACAGTACTTTGCGTGCCTGTATCGTTATGCTACTAGAGAGCACACTTTTACTTTGTTCGGGTTGAGATACGACCGTCGTTCATCTTTTCAACTAAGATGGACAGGTTAGATGAATCCCAGTGGTATTACCCCACCTCCCTCTGATTAGCCTTTTTCCTACACAAGTCAATGACGGAGAGTTCCCGCATTTAATTCATGATCTAGTCGACCCGCTACAGTTGTCCCGTAACGCTAAAGTATCAGCGTGGCCTTCACCTCTGTATTAGCGGACTGCGAGACCATCCAGAGACCACCGAACTCTGCTTTACCTGACGAACTGATCCTTCTGAAGCTCAGACTCCGAGCTATAGTGCTAGTAGGCTATCTCCGAGCCTCGGAGATAGCCTATTAGCACTATACATCATCCCACAGGCATGGATTCCAAATACTGTGTGTTCGGGTTGAAATTTTTCTATGGTGTTGCAAAAAGGTCACATGGAGACGTTGAAAATATGTCACGTCGGAGACTTGCTTCTAGCACTCGGTCAAATAGTACCCAAACACCTTGCCTTTGTAGACGGGTTTTCTTTCCGTGAGTTTGAGCCCGTGCGATAACATTACTATTCGCTTTATGATTGGTGTCACTAATTTAGTGATCATTGACCACCGAGCTCTGACAAATAGCCAATGACTATTGTAGCTGGCCGACCTGCTTATGTGCACAGACTCCCAACATCGTTTTCTTTCCTTGCTTTACCGATAGCGTTTGAATGTCAACCGAGTGCAGTGGGAGTGGGTTCCGTCAGTTGTACAGATTCTTACTTTCATGCATGCTTTTCGCAGAAAGGATGCCTTAACTACATCCTTGCTAAGCAGCTTTTGTAGAAGGCTGTAAATTGTGGTGATGGAGTATAACCCGAACTCCTCAACGAAAACATGAAGCGCATAGGAAGCATCATTCTAGATCGAACGCATACAGCAAATAGTCGTGCACCAATGTGTTCAACAAAGGCATGAGAGTGCCCTTCACATCAATGGATATTTCACCTTGAAGCCAACTATGATAACAGTCGTAATCATGCCCTCTCGGCTCGTGGCAATCACACCTAAGCCAAAACTCTGCCCAATGCGGACTGATATCTTACCTATGTATTGCGCTGTATGCAAGACCCTTCACCCTTGCGAACTCTGCGCGGTAACCATCCGCCGAGAAGGTGCTCTGGGGCGGGGGTGTCTAAAATTCATCTTGAATTTTATCTCTAAAGTCTCTATCGGGCTCTCCGATACAATGCTCCCATCACGGCAGTGGCTGTTCACTCACTTCGGCGGGGTCTATGCATCGTTCATCGGCAACAGCTTCATCGTAAATCCTCTTGGCTCTATTGTAATGTTCACCTTTGTAATCGAGACCAGGGCCGCGCCATGGGAATGGCTGGGCGGAAGGATGACAGTGTTGCTTCCGCACCTGGTGGCACGTTGAAGAGCTTCACCTGCTCGATAGGCTCACTCCGCTTTGGCCGTTACGACAAACATGAGAACGATACGCGGAGCCATTGCTTGATAATGCAGAGGTGGTAAGGTAGCAGCCGGCATCAACCTAACACTATCGGGTATTCGCCAGTCGGTTCGCCATTGAACTCACTTCAATAAGTATAGCACCACGAGGGGCCCAGAGCAGGTTGGCCATGTCAGCTCCACCGATGCCTATTATAACAGCCGCGTTCGCTAGGGTCCCTACCTAATGCAACTAGGAGCGATTCGCACAACTGAGCAGCTTTTACTTGGTTGCACGGGTCAAGGCCACCGGGGCGTACCCATCCCACAGTAAAAGCATTTAATCGACCCCAGTCGGTGATCATCTCTGTCATCTCGGTTGCTGTTTCGGCAGACCACCGTCTATGACGTGAGCCCCGCTCGAGAAGAACAACTTTGCCTAAACCGACTTGGCAATGGCGATGGTATTCACGCTTCCGTACGTGTGAGGCCGGTATCATGCAGTCCACAGGCGGCCACAACAGTCTCACGAAGGGTGTCGTAATACTGCTTACCGGATGGCCATGCTCGCCAAGGTTGAATCTGAAGACTACTCCGAACCATGGCGAAGCCTCGTCACTCACAGCGCCATCGTAACATACATGTTTTATACCGTCACGTAGCAGCCTTTTGCCGTCGGTGAAACTGTGAATGGATTCGACACTTTTTGCCACCAAGTTTGATGACAACACCTATGGGGATAGGGCAGTATCGACCAACACTTCCTCGACAAGTACAAGTTTGTGAACCATCATTTGCCATAGGTCCTTCGGACCGGGTATCCCGCCATCAGAGTGCCAACATCTCTTGCCATCCACTTCACATTCCGCCGCAGCGTACCTAACGAGTGGGCAGCATGCCGGAACAGCCTGACCGACGTACCTATGAAAATAGTACTGGTTCTACCGTCGCCCTGCGTGTTCATGCGTACTTTGTCTCCACGAGCCAAACCTTCGTGTAGGCATTCGTAATACTGTCATTGAGAACGCCGAGCTGAATAAGCTTCCACAGCCAGGTGTAGTCTTGAGAGAAGTGCCAGATGTTCGCTGAAAGCTCCAGTGTAGGTATCAGCAACTGGCCAAGTGACCCACAGCTCAGTTGCCCCATCAGAACTGCCAGGCCACGACGACGAATAGTCTGGTTTGATGGTGGTGGCGACTGTCGTGTCTACGCACCGTGTATCCCGGATGGTGTAGATTTGGAGCCTTGTTTACCCTCATCAGTGTCAGTGAGTAGCTATCCATCGGTGTCTTCTCCGTAGGCGTGTAGTTTACCCCCTCTCTATCGGGTAACAATGCCCCATCCAATGTACAGCTTGTCACTTCCCTCAAGGGCATCCCTTCCCCACAAACGCCTAACAACGAACGCAGCATGGCTGAGTGTTCATCGACAACATTACCGTGAAGGGCTTCAGCCACTTCAATGCCATCAGCGATGTCGAGCTCTGTGCTCCACTCGGCGGTATCTAAACGAACAAAGGCTCATCAACTCGACCACGCTAATGCACCGTGATAGCTTATAACAAATGCACCGACCCACCTAAGTTGAAGCAGACTGGTCCCTTAATCGCCCAGACGTCTTCATGAGGGAACAGTCTCTGATGGTCCTCGGAGTTTTGCCACCTAAATGCCGTCATTTCCCCCTTCACACCAAAACTCGATGCCCACCAATTCTTGAATGTTTCATCGAATGCTTCTTCTTTGTCTGAGGTATCCAAAACATTATATCGACTTTAGCAGTTTACCGCACTCGATAGAATTCCTATATTTCTTGCTTTAGTCCACACATCATCATCTTTTTTCTTCTTCTCATCCTCCCTTTCATTTGACAAGTACATCTCCACCAGCCGAGGCCACATACAACCAACACGCCTCCAATCCCGAAGACTCGAGCGCAGCCGCTGGAACTCATCCCAAGGCGGTGGCGAATCGTGCAGCAGACGGATCGGCGCTGCACCCCACAGATTCCCGATTTCGGCCTCGCATCCGATCACTCACAAGTCGGCTGGTGGATCTCCGCCTCCTCCGGAAGGTTGCAGCACTTCCTCATGCTTTTACCACAAGCCGAAGCCTTCTCTTCGATATCGGGATCACAGCACCTTCATCGAACACATGTTCTATTAATAGTAAGGGAAGTGGGCACACTCAGGAGTGTACATCTCACAGCTGTCATGGGTCGTCCAGGCGATCGAGGGCCAACACTGGTGATTCACTTGCAGAGGGATGCACGCTCTGAACTTGCTGCACGTTCGAGACTCCTCCGTTCTCACCGATAAGCTGTATTGGCGTACTTCTCGTCCCTGCTGGGATCTATGACTATATCTTGTAACGATAGTGGCAGCTCGCCGCGAAGAAGTGCCGATAAGACCTGACCAGGAATAAGCTCCACCATTAACGGCAGAAATGCTACAGTGGCGTTGAGCGGCAGGTCCTCCCCGTTGTGATCGGTCATACAGGAGAGCCTGAGATTTCCAATATATTTCAGCGACTCCCGCTACACTCACCCGTATTCCATCAGCTCTGCCCCCACGACCATGTAGCTGGCAACCCCTTCGATGTCACCTTGAAGGGCTCTCTTCCACGAACACAACGCCATTAAGGCTGCCTGATAGTTCGCCGGTACCAGGCTCGGCAGAAAGGCGTAGGACCTGTCCTGGCACGCAGAACTTGCTCAACCATACGAGAGGCCAGAATTCGGTGCGGCCAGCCTCGAGGATCTCCTGCTCAGCATGATTCCACGGCCACTTGACAATTACAGACCAGTAATAGGTTGGATACCTCCACTGGGGTCGACACGTTCATCGGCACCATCTCCATGTCATAAAGAGTCGTCGGCCCCCCTGGCTGAGGCAGAGCCTTCTATGCTATCTAACGACACTGAGGTTACCTCGCATGTGATGGGAAGATCGTTCTCGACGGCTGCCAGCATCATTGGGTCCATGAGGCCACCTGATCGCTCCAATTCAGCGTACCTGATACTTCTCTCTTTCTCGCGGGAACTTGGACTTACCTTTGTATTGCGGTGACAACGCTAAACCAATAGTTATTAAAATGGTTGCATTCACAAAGCGTCCCTACCAAACGGAGTTAAGACTTGAATAAATGCATTCGACATGGCACCTCTGTGGATGGTACGATACGCCCAGATCGCCGCTGGGGAGAGCACCGCGAGGAGCAGTAGGAGAGATGGTGTCATTGAGAACGCGACTGTTGTCAAATAACCCCGCCGGCCTTTACAACTCGAGAAGCTCTACATTCTACATGCCTCTGATCCGCACGGCTCACGGTTAACAATGTAACCGGTGTCATGCTGCAGTCGAAAGGATGATCGAAGTACAGTTACAAGCTATTATGGAGCATGCATACAGTTGTGGCGTATTCAACTTACTGCGTTCCATGAAGATGGCTTCAACTGCGTCTTCGGACCATTGGTTTTTTGCTCACTCCCCTCGGGCGATATTCTCTAACGCTCTGTAACTTCTATCGACGTAAGTTATGTAAATCTCGCATTGACGCTCACTTTGTATTGATGGGAATTTACATCACGGTCTGTTGAGGATAACTGTAATACGGACTTGACCATTTATTCAGTCTGGCTCAAGTTTGGTGTTTAATGGCCTTTATGAAATTCATGTATATTATTCAGAACAATCACTTGTATTTGCGTCGCCCATCATCCCTCTTATTCACTGCCATAAACAATAGGAATGGACTCTACAAGGACCATTTGTATACCACTCTTCCAGTTACTATTGCCCCTCAGTTCTCCACAAGTTCTTAACTGGTGGTCAGTACGTCGTTGAAAGCCTTTCATAGACTTGCTAGTAGCACCGTTCCTCGGCTAAAGTCAATACCTTATATTATGAGCCCTCAATCTGCGCGAGAAAGTCTCTTCGTCTCAGTGAACCATGCTTCATCTATCTCCTTGACAAACACAACAATTGGCAGCTACAGAACTGATGAGAAAACACTCAACAGGAGACGATGACTCAGACAGTACGCCTCATCGAAAAAGCTACTCCCCTTTCTCAGGCCCGGATGAAGGCTCTTCCGTCGACCTCCACGGTGCCCAGATATATTGCATGGGCCCCGGCGGAAGGGTAGGAAGATACTGGCCAACGCAACTCGACGACCGCCACGATGACGGCGCCTCAATTACGGCTGCTGACTGGACGCCTAGTTCCAACTGAAACAACAGCGAAAACACCATACCACACTTCCTTCAAATCCTTGCCCTTGGTTGTACCTCACCTTCAGCGGCGGTGGTAGTAACGGTTGAGAGAACAACAAGAGCAAAAGTGCGCCAAGTACTGGTATGAGGCACCCGAAGCACAAGACCCTACAAAGTCAAATTAGAGAACCAACAATGAGGAGGATATTACTGAGCTAAGCTGACGAGGCCTGACATTTCACCAGCTGTCTGCAGCTGCCTGTTTTTCTCTTCAACTTGAGCACTTGCATCCTTCAAACTGGACTCACTTCGCCTTCTGAGAATTAGCACGCATGCACACGTCGCGATCAGAGAAAGTTACGGTATGAGCCTCCTCCTTCCTATTACAATTGATCCTTAACATTATCGTTCTCATCCTCCAATGCCTTATTTGCTTTCTCCAACGATTGGCACTTCCTCCGTAGTCGCGCCACTTCTCTCGATTCGGCAGCAACCGACCAGCTGTCCGTTGCTGTTGTGGATGAGGACGACCCAATGCGACTGGACTTACGTCGGCGAGGTTGTAGGGATGAACTGAGCCACAACCAGTACGACAATTAACCTACCGAAAGGCCCCTCTACAAATCACAGCGGTCTCAATAATGTTGGCCCCCCAATCACTGAATAAACTCTTGCTTCATAATTCTAGCTCCCAACTGTCTTATCCACCGAACCATCCGCGTTCCCATCGACGCTCTCTTCAACGTAGGCGAAGTATGCCACACGCAGGCACTGCTATGATTCACAGTTAAATAGTTCGAACTTCTACCGGTTTTCCTTCACCGAGCGCTACTGACAAGCTTCCTTCTTCAAGGCGCCAGGCTGCTGTCAGGTCAGGAAATTGAAGTATTGCCGATGCGCTCAATGCTATGATACAACATTGGTCCCGTGGCGGTTCTATGAGATTCAATGTATTCCCACAAGCCTTGCGGCTCTTCATTAATCACTCAATGTTGAGATATTTTAAAGACATGACAAGCTACTCAAAGCCGAGTTCTGACAATCAGGGAACACCATTTGAGAAGGCTCCCAGCGTGCATTCACTTGACGAACTCCAGCGATGCTCCCGAAACGCATTTTACCGACAAGGCCATGTGGCGCCCATAAACCTAGTCAATACCTCAGCACCTCAGTACCTCCTAGCGCTGTCGTACTCTTCTCCTGATTCGCCATTCTCTATTGCGCCATACGGCGATGGTTGCTGCTGCTGCTGACGGCGGCGGGTGCGGGTATGTCGAGCCCCTGGTCGATTGAGTATCCACTCTATTGGTTTGAATATAATACCCAATATATTATGATTATAAAATACGAGACAAAACACCTGTGAAATCTCACTATTTTGCAGACAGACTAACACAACCCAAAACGGATAGGCGGAGAATATTTGCAGACCTAGTAGGATACCGAGGCACCGTCGATGACCATGGAGAGATCAACGAGGTCAACGAGGAGGAGGCCTCAGAAGAAGGATTACAGTGATAGACTAGGCCCGATGATGATGATGGTTAAGGCAGTGGATACCAGCCTATGATTGTACAGACAGGAACAGTTAGAGGTGTCAGAAATAGTGATGACGTCGACACTTCTTATTGCTGCGGTACCCAGTACAGTGGTTTTAGTATATTACATCAGCGCACAGCTAACTTCCATGGAGAGATCCCCTTCCATGCATTTACTACTGCTTCGCTACAACAGTCTTGACTTGAGGGGCAGCCTTCTTCGTCTTACGAGATGACCGCAAAACTTGCTTCGTAAGCGACTTCTTATAATCCTCGATACTACCATCCCACCGCTTGACACCATGATCGACCACCCAGATCTCCTTGGCCACTTGAGAGATAAGTCGGAAGTCATGACTAACCAGTACCAGACCACCGTTGAAGTTATTGATAGCCTTGGCGAGAGAATCGATACAGGACATGTCCAAATGATTGGTAGGCTCATCAAGTAGGAGCACATGAGGGTTCGCGAGAGCCACCAGGCAGAAGGCAACTCTGGCCTGATAACCATGACTCATGGTCTCCATAGGTTGAGTCTGCCAGTGACCAGTAATACCGAACTGGCCCAACTTAGCACGCCATTCTTCAACTCCGAGGACCTTCGTGCCGTCAACGGTAGCGATACCATCGGCGAACTTATTCCGCATAAATTCTAGAGGAGTCTTGGTGAGATCCAGCTGATCAGTGGAGTGCTGGTTGAACCTTCCCCATCTTAAATGAGGATGCCTGGAGATTGTACCGAGATTGGGCTCCAACTTGCCCTCCATCAGCTTCAAAAGGGTGGACTTGCCAGCACCGTTGGGGCCGACAAGAGCGACCCTCGAGTCGAGATCGACACCAAAGCTCACATGTTGGTACAGGATGTCCTTCACCTTGCCACTATAAGCAAAAGTCACGTCATTGAAGGAGCACACCGGAGGAGGAAGCCTATCACACTCGGGGAACTTGAAGGCGTACACCGGATCGGGAACAGGCCTCTCAGTTAGACCAGCTTCAACCATCTTATCGATGATCTTCTGCTTGGACTGAGCCTGCCTAACCGCCTTCTCCATACCACCACTGGTGGCGATAAACTGCTTCAAATGCTTTATGTCATCTTGCTCCTTCTTCCACTTCATCATCTGATTGGCCTCGTTCTCTGCACGCGTGCGCACGAAGGTATCATAATTACCGCTGTAGTACTCGAAGGTTCCCTGGCAGGTAAGATGCCAGATGTTAGTACACACACCGTTCAAGAAATCTTGCGAGTGCGATACCACAACAAGAATCTTGTCGTAGCTGGAGAGGTAGTTCTCGAGCCAAATGCACGCTTCAAGATCGAGATGGTTCGTAGGCTCATCAAGCAACAGCAAAGTCGGCTTGACGAACAATGCCTGGGCGAGAGCAACACGCATTCGCCACCCACCGCTCATGTCCTTCGTTTTCTTCTGCATCATATCCTCCTTGAATCCAAGACCAGTGAGGAGCTCACGAGCCCGAATCTCAAAGGTAGATGGATCGAGCTCATCAAGACGGAATCCGATTTGTTCGACCAAGTCCATGTTCTCCGGGTGGTTCTCCATGATGTCCATCATGAGGGCCTCAAGTCGCTTTTGCTCAGTTGCAACATAGCTGATGACGGCCTCAATAGCGGTCTCTTCCGAAGGAGGATACTCTTCGTGTAGGAGCCAGATATCCACATAGTCTGGAATGTCAACCTATAAAATATCTAACCGTTTCACTTTGTAATATTCCAGCTTACCATTCGTGCGGCCAAGGCCTGTAAAATTGTACTCTTGCCGCTTCCATTAAGACCAATCATACCGTAACGTCGACCCATATTAAGCTCCAAGGTAGTATCCTTGATGTACTCCTTACCCTCTATAATCATACTAAACTGTTCGATCTTAATGTCCTTGGCAAGATACTGAGAAGTACGATGACCAGTAATGGTGGCGTGCTGGAGAATAGCCGGCTTCTCCAAGGCACTAGTGTCCTGGATCTGCTTCTCCAGTTCAGCTTTGGTATCGACGGTCTAATGGTCGGATTATATTTCCATTTACTTTAGTTATCTCACCTCCTCGTCGCTCTTAGACTTGTATCCCCGTCGTTTCTCCATCGCCTTTTGTTTGGCGAGTTTCTTACGTTCGGCCTCGCGCTTATTTACCATGGAGAGAAGCTAGTCGTTAAAGGAAAGGAAAACGGTAACTAAACTGCCTTATTCAGCCCTCCATACCGCTCTTCACCTCCATCTCCTCCACTTAGTACATTTTGGTCGATCGCTCGGGCGCGCGCTCTTTACATAGCGATCTCGCTCGCCGACAGCTTGATCGATACCTTCAATTCTCTCCCTGAGAGTCAGCTCTATCGAACCCCCATCACAATGAAGAGAGGTAATAGGGATGTTATTGGTGGCTGAGGATGTATTGTGGCACATTCGACTGAGTGACGTGGACTATAGATCGTCTTTATGGATTGTCTATCGACATTTTGTGCATCTTACCACCATCGACCTTAGATTCCTGCCTCTTTCTGTGGTGTATATTTTTTTATTTATTGTAGGACGCGGATCCGGAGGCGCTAAGATGCGCATCACCCTCGGTCTTAACACCGGTGCTATCCTTAACTGTGCCGATAACTCCGGTGGTAAGAACCTTTACACCATTGCCGTCAAGGGCACCGGTGCTCGTCTCAATCGTCTTCCTGCTGCCAGTCTTGGAGACATGCTTATGTCTTCCGTGAAGAAGGGAAAGCCCGAGCTCCGTAATAATTACCATTTTTATAATTTTATTTTATTGTTGTTTTTCGTAGGTAAGAAGGTCCTTCAGTCTGTCGTTATTCGTCAGCGTAAGGCCTGGCGCCGTCGTGAGGGTGTCTTCGTCTACTTCGAGGACAACGCCGGCGTTATTGTTAATGAGAAGGGTGAGATGAAGGGTTCTGCCATCACCGGCCCCGTCGGCAAGGAGTGCGCTGAGCTCTGGCCCAAGATCGCCTCTGCTGCCCCTACCATCGTCTAAATAACGATTCGAGCTGCAGTGTGATGTTGATCGGCCGGTATCAAACGACCTTTCTCAGGGGGAATTAATTATCAGTCGTTGAGTTTGTAGTGTTATAATTATCATTGCTTTTATCGTTGTGAGGCCATTGATATGTGAAGGAAAGGAAGTCGTTACCTTTCTTAAACAGGATGGCAAATGCTGCCACGTTCATGGAATTGGGTGTCGTCCTTTTAGACAGAACAAGTCGTTTTTTGAGGTGCTCTGGATTTGATGTCTCGTTCCCAACGACGATATCGTGGACCACATCATATGGGAGTTTCACAGATGTTAGCGGCGGCCTGTCCAACAACACGCCAAGCTTCTCTTGAGCCGTCGTTATCCACTCGACTAGAGTTTTAGTGGAAGAGCCAACCGATTATGATCTTCTAAATCCCTTCGTGAAGGATGTTGAGTATGAATTCCGTATCTCCCCGGATGCGCATTAGAAAGGCAGTTGGTTGACAAATAACACTAACCCTCGATCCGCTGACCAACGAGACAACGGTTCATGAGTTGAATCTGTCGAGCATCTTCTCCTCCCAATCCTCATCGTCATCAGTCATCAACGCCAACACAGCGTCTTGCAGCTCCTCAACGTTCCCGGTGGGGATTGGCGTATCTTCTTCTGCCGCTCGAAAGGAGCATAATAGCCGCTTGAGAGCAGTTATCTGACAACTGCAGCAGGAACGGTTTCCGGGGAAGTATCCTACCACTCGCTCCTCGGTGTGTTTGGCAATAAGCACTGTTGCGGGTGATGAGGTTAAATAGGACAACCAACCTTCACTTAGCTCTTCACGCAGTAACTGCTGCTGGAGTCACCGTGCGCTGTCCGGTTAAAGGGAATTGATACCGTTAAGAGGTCCGTCTCCCGATCGACAATTGTTCTATCGGTGTTCTCATGTACAGTTAATAAGGCGTCATACCTGACGAGTGTGTATCAGACAAGGCAGAAAGTTGCTATGGACTTCTCTTTGAGAGTTGCGTTGGTTGTGGCGCTTGGTCTACTGGCGCGGCAAGCCAACGCAGGATCCTCAACGACCGCTATCTCGGAGAGCCTAAACAAGCGTACCTTCTATTATACTTCACCAACTTACTTCACTTTATCGGGCTGGTCATCGGGAACGGGTATAGAAGCACACAACTTGAGTAGGTTGAATTGTGCCTAGTGAAAGTCAGAGCCTGACCGTGGCGCGTGACGTAACCTTGCGCTGTCGCACCCGACTGGCGGCATCGTCCCCGTCACCGATGTTGTCCAATTCGACGTCTATCTCAGCGAGCAGCTCAGACATTCTCCTCTCATCCTTGATGGTCTACTCACAGCTGCACAGTCAGGCTTGTGGAAGATCATACTTTAGCCAGCATGTCTTTCACGCGTGCATTTGAGACGTCGACCTCTATGCTGAGGTTGCTAGAGGATTCTGATACTATTTCGTCATCCTAAATAACCGTCACTCTTCACTGTTTACAAAACGTACTTTACATCATCTGAAGAGTCGCTACTTTCATCCAACGTCACATCAGATTGCACCAGCTCCACTTCCTCCTCCTGCTGCGGAACAGGCTCGCCGTTCAGTGCTCGACGGAAGGCCTCGGAGGACCTAACGCTGAGGGTTCAATTCCATCAAGACCCTTGTGGTGGCTTCTATCATGCAACCGGAACTACACATATCATCCTACTGGACCGGCAAGTGTTAGCCCACATTTTCGACAGTTATTTCATTGCTAACATTCACAGTGCTACACTATCTATATAAACAACAACAACGATGCGGGTATCACATGTCAGCAGTGGTAGTACAGTCATCTGATGCACCCACCTGTAGGGGACCAGCGTTGCTGCCTCGTAAAGAGAGAGCAAAAGGGCGTTAGTTTTCTCAGGGTCCTTGCCCCAGATAACTAACACTGTCAGTGAAGTACACTTGAAATCATCAATTTACCTCGCATAGGGTCGAGGTCTATCTCTCGATGTAGAGCGTGTTGAACGGTGCCATGCAATAATCTCACAAACTTCAGTTTCTCATCTCGCGTATTGACCGCCGAGCAGACGCTTTCTATTTCCCGTCCTGACGGGAGCTGGCGATGCATGTGCTCTTCGCCTTACCGAATCCAGTTACAATGGCGATCTCATAAACCACATCATACAGGAATTTCACAGGTGGCCGCTGCAGAAGCTTCTCAGTCATTCGCGGCCTACTGATCAACGCCCCGAGGCTTTCTTGTGTTATCTTTATCAATTCGCCTAGAGTGTTAGCGGACGAGCTATGTGGTGCTTTCGGGGGGGCAGACGGAGGATCGTCTGTGATACTTGGCGAGCTCGATGATGTCATTTACAAGAATCCATGAAAATTTCGTACGCGGATCTGCAGCAGCCAAATCATCGACTGACGTCAAAGTAGAATGCGACCGAAGCCTTGACCGAACGCGCCGCGTCACGCAAGCTCGGCCGTTCCTAAAACGCTCTGCAAAGGCTCTGCAAACTTGGAGAAGTGAAGAACTGCTCAGAATTTGCGCAAAAAGCTATCTTGAAAGTTCGAGAGGAACGGTGGCTTCACAGTATACCAATTAAAATGCTGTGTCCATAGACATTAAGCCCTAATAATTAGGGTGCGTCCTGGGGGAGGCTCTCATCATTCCACTTAGCCATTTTATTGACGAGACTTGAACTCAATCCTGTATTTGGAGTACATCTTCTACATGACATCATACATACATCAACATCAAGTCATTTTCTGAAGTCCCAGTCATAAGCTAGGGCACGAACCGTTTCTTCTGTGCGAGACACATATGACGACTCTAAAAGACATGACTTGGCATTAGTGACTGTCCAGAAGAACCGCAGAAGAATACGAAGAAACATGATAGAAACGAGATAGTGCACCTTTTGAGTGCTAAAGTGAGCACTGATTCAAACACTACTTAGCACACATTCACAACATCAACGAGATCACCGGTGCGAAAGAGGAGCTAAGCTATGGAGGACTGAACTGTATGGACAAATATACAAACGATAAAATCCGAGATATCACCTACATTTCTCATATCAGTCTTGATGTTTTCAATGATGGGAGTTGCGAAAGCGAAATGTGGGGGACATTGAAGAAAAAAGATGTTCTCGTAGCCCATGGCTCGAGATAGTTGGTTCAGCTTCACGGAGGCTTCCGCACAGAATTGATCGCTCATGTCGATGCCGTTCTCCACGTGAGCTAAGAAGCTTGAAGGACGGCCAGCTCCATTAACGTAGACGCGACGGTCAATGTTCGGCTCACAGTGGGTCGTCTCGCGGAAGAGAACTTCGTCAAAAATGTCGCTGAATAATGGAAGAGGGTCGAGACTTCACCCAACAGCTTTGATCCCAGACTTACTATGAGTACGTATTCACTCCACATTTTAATTCGCTTAGTTTCAGCATATCGCGGTCCTCGTTGATGGTGAAGGAGATGCCATATTGGTCATGGGTAACGCGGCACTCTGCTACATTCACGTGAGCCATATCGGTCCGTGGAACGCCCTCTTGTAAATCTCTGTACTTATATACCGCTCTTCTCTTGACTTCACTCTCAAAAGGCTCAACCTACGATATGGCAGTCGTGACTATATCTCTCATCTTACTAGTCTAAACGGCGGTCAGTATTCTCATTAATATTAATTGTACATAATGTATCAGAATCACCGTCGACTCTCGCACTTACCCTTTTGGTCAGTCCTTCAACCGCTGGAGATTCAGAAGAGAAACCCCCTACTCTGAGTATCAGTTTGTTGGGTTGTGGGTTAGTAGCGCGACGGCCCTGAAGCATTGGCCGTGGCTCACTGTTATTGCTTAACGTATCTGTGTACCGGAGACAACGTGAACTTCATTCTGGGGACTTGTTCCATTGTCTTGCGGTGACCCAAACATACTCCGCTGAATACGGAATCGAATCCCATGGCTTTGGATAGCGATTGGAGCTTCACCAGGGTGACTCCACAAAAAGCAGCGGTAACTCTTAAGCTTGACGTCGGCACTCCCGACAGTTTCGCCAGGGTTTTGGCCAATAGCCCCTGTCTTTCTAAATAAATTTCTTCCTCCAGCCCCTTGACGTACATGAAGTCGTCGGTGAACGGATCGCTGTAATAAATGAGCGTAAACGCGTACGAGGCGCAAGCCCGAGCTTACAATAACCAACGTTCATCTCCGCACTGGAGTTCATCAAATTGGAGACTTCCCTCCGATTTGTCTATGTAATATACGATAGTATCCTCTCCATTGGTCACTTTACAAGCGGGGAGCTCCTTGGATGAGATATCCGCCTGTTGCTGGCTGTCCGACTTCGCGGTGTGTTTATACGAAAATCTTTCAACTACCGCAGCACTAAATTTCGCAGCCTGAGGCTCGGATTGCGGGCAGCATATAGCACACATCAGCAGTGTCGTGTTACCTCGTCCAGGTCTTCAGCAGTCGGTCTACTCGGGCTCGAGAATGAGTCGGATGTTAGTGTTAGCTTCTCGAATGATGTTCCGGATCTTTCCTTGTGGCCGATTACAGACGAAAAGGCCTGCCAGAAAACAATGATGAGGAAATACGCGATCGGTTCGAGCCTTTCCTCAACGATCGTGGTTAGAAGCTAGAGCCCCGATGGTCCCAGGTAGCGCGATCGATGATCGCTTGACAAAAGAACAAGCAGGATACGATATGAGATCACCTTGCACTCGTCGTGGGCGAACGCACCACGACTACAGCTCAATATGCAGCAGAGCGGGGCCTCATCAACTGTATCGTAAGCTAAGCAGTTTTTTTGTAAACCCTTCCCGCCCTCCCAGGGTGGTATATATTCTAGTTTCAGCAGCGCTTCTGGGCTCTATTCGTTACCTCATCCTCTGTCTGCTTCTTAGAATTTCGAAACACTCCACGTTGTCCAGATGCCTCAATCAGAAGCACAATATGACTCAGAATGACCGAATATAGTACGACGGACGGAATGCCTTTCATGACCGAAAACAAATGAGAATTCTGGCGACCACCGAACGTGCTAATCAACCACCGATAACGTGGCTCTTACAAGAGCCAATAGTGGAAATTAACTTGTTGCTCGATTATCAGAAGAGCTCGCCTTATTAGAAGTCCAGGAGGATTTCAGATTCTGCTGTTTGCGGCTCTTCCACCACCTCCTCCTGTATAGGGCAGACTTCTCTACCCACACGAGGGTATGTAACGCGGCGGCCCTGTAAGCCCAAGACGGACTTGGTGAGTCCAGAGATATAACAACTCGGACACATCAGACGCCACTTCCCGATTGAAATCAGCTCAGCCGTCCCGTCTCCGAGGGGCGTGCGAGATGACACGCTTTTATGCTGCTCTAGGGATGCTATAATCGTGCGTGAATTTCTCACATTTCCTCCAATCATCAACTCTGGTTCTTTCGATTACATCCCTCTCCGAATTCCGTAAGATTGTCCGCAGAATGATCCATTTCTTGCAACGTGGCACCCGAGTACTTCAGCAGCGACAAGTTGGCTTTTTCCAAATAGCTCACAATAGTTGCAATTGCTCGTGGCCCGCTGCATACAAGCCCATGAGCGGATTGTTAAATGAGGGTGAAGGGGCTCGTCAGACGAATATTAAGATCTAGTTGACATGCGTGGACGACCGGCCAGGATTTCCTCCACTTTCTTAATCATATCTAAAACTATGCTTATACTTCTCTCAATCGTTCAGTGTGGCTCGGCGCCCCAGGCTTCTCATTGGAACTGTTACATCTTTTCTTCCCTTCAGATCACCCCCTGCAGCAAGGAGCAACTTGTGCAGCGAGCTGGTCGCTCGGCACTTGCTACCGACTTTTCCCCAAATCCTCGCTTGGTATATTCCCCGATCATTCCCTGCCAGAGACCACTCGCACCCCTTCACTATCATCGGCGCTGCTGCAGTCGATATCCCTTGGTGTCCGTAATGTCTGCTCATTACAGTGGCTCACGCCTCCCTCCGCGCGCGATGGAAGCATCGCTGGAGGAATTGCGCATGCTGGGTTTCATAGACGATAACGGCATCATTGCTGACAAGCGCGCCGCCGAGCTCCTCCCTCTCAGCCCCGCCCAGGCCAGACTTTTGCCTCAAAATTCCATCACTTGCTCTAATGCATCTATGCTGAACCACGCCTTCGCCGAGAGGGGATACGACCCTTGCGCTGCGCCGCCCTCAAATCCCCTCCTGCCCCGGTCCAGGATTCCAAATCTCTCCGGCCCAGGGTTGTTAGAGTGTCTTACGCCCTCCCACCCTTGGTTCGGACCGGCGAGTCTCCGCTTGTGTCTCCGAAGCTGTACCCTTGTTTTTAATTGACAACACAGGAAACCTTTAGCACTCTTCGAAAATATGATACCCACTGAGACGTTTTCACTCATTTACTCCGCCCAACCTACTGACAGAGCTCCCATCTGTTCATCCTCGAGCGGCCAGCATAGCCGCGGCGCGCATCTCCTCCTAACACAGCATTAATTCGACGTTACACAGAGAACGGCAACAACTCACAAAACAGACTTGATCACCCTTCTGCAAGTCCTCCCGGTAAGGTGTCAGAGTAACGCCTGTCATCTGCCCTGTGCCATGCACTGAATGCCTGCCGCTGCCGTCCGCTGCTGCCGCCGCATTGGGAGCCTAACACTCAGCGTTGGACCAACGAATAAGCTACTGATAAGCGTACCGTGTAATTCCTCCGAGGGCTTCTACTGCGACTTCGCGATCTTTCTGTAGCCTGAAGTTGGAATGACTGTAATACAGAAACTGTCATCCAATAATCCTACTCCTTGTAGGTTGCCAGCCGCGGTCGTCGCAGCTGCCATCGCCGCTGCCACCTGGAACGAAGGGAACTCCTCTTCAACACTAACAAGCAGAAGTTCACCTACCGCATTGCTCGCATTAGACTGGTCTTCCTGGGGAGGTGTCGGCATCGGTGGGAATGGCATGGGAAAGCCGGGTATGCCTTGAGGAGGGAATCCCGGGAACGGTGGAGGGACAGGCAACCCTGCAGGCGGCTGAGCGGAAATATTAGTCTGGCCAGGCGGCGAGCTGGACGCCGGGCCGCCGCCAGTTGGTGGCATGAAGAACGGTGGCATCGGTGGCAGCGGGGGGACTCCTAAGCCTGGCATCCCCGGTGGAGGTGTTGTATTGGGAGGCAACCCTTGACCTATAAAAAGCCAAGACCGTGTTAAATACATAAAATGAGTAGTTACCTGGTATGGGTTGATTGCCAACAAGTAGATGAGGAGGCGGCATAAACGGCATGAAGGGCATCCCCCCGGTAGGCCGAGGCGGCGGCCTACATTCCACCAATTGCTGATCCACCAAGGTTACATTTCCTTACAATGCTTCATGTTTCAATTCTTGATGCTTCTTTAAGTAGAAGTTCTCCATGTCAGTTCCTTTCGCTCTCTCTAGTATAAGCCCCATCGGCACGTTCTGAGATGAGTAAATCTACTACCACCGCTGCCTATACTTGCAACTAAATCACATAGCATCTTAACATGGTAATAATAGTTAATATCGAATTCAACAACACCTATAAGATTTCACCGGGCCGGAAGAGAATGCCGTCACAGTTATGACCATCGTGATTCATCCACCCCGTAGGATCAACTGGCAGAAAATGTACGTTAGACTACTTGTATTGGATGCAATACCTCTGAAACACCGTCTGTGATATAATTTTGTGGATGGGTTTATACTCTTGTCGTCATAACAATATAAGGGGAATTAGATTACACCACTTCAGCGATATGAAATAAATCGTATGCGAAGCCCTTATAAAATGTAGTTCTAATCTAGTGTAACGATGACACCTTACTTCACCAACATAACCATTACTGTTATAAATATTAAATCAATAGCATCAAGAAAAGGCGGCGGGAACATCGACAATGCCGTAATACAATGACTTTTATACCAGCCGCCGCCGCTCAGTTCTTCTACAAACCCGCATTATCCTCCCTAATCATCTCAGTTTGCATTATATTATTAAATCTTAATAAACTTTTATTCATACACAAGATTGCACCAAGTTATACTTGCAAACATCTTTACAAGATGGATCACTACAACCCCACCAGAGATTGGCAGCGAAGATAAGATATTATCGAAAGCCCCAAAGCGAACGTTATGCTACCTCCATTCCACGAACTTGAAGATCAGGATTCTCCCGCCCCTTGATGGCATCCGGCACTCTGATACAAGAAGTAGAGCCGCGAAACTTACAAGAGCATCAGCTTACTTGTTCAATGTCTCCCTATGGACTTGAAGCATGTGCGCTACCAACCCGCTTGCTGAGAGGAATAATAATCAAGTCAGTTTTGATAATATATATATTATATATGATTCATATGCACTTTATATAATATACAAATGTATCATACAGTAGAGTCAATGTAAGCATAATAGCGGAGAACTGTTGCGAACACTATACAGTATAATGACATGAAAACATTTAGATACACGATTGCCCCATTGTGCAATTTGTCCCCTCCTCGTCCTCATCCTGCCCTTCCCCACATGTTACCAGTATCCAATTTCCGTTGACATGTTGAGCACTTGAAATGTTTTATTTTCTGATGCTGTATGAGAACCTGAGCACCCAGCACTCAGCAGCATCACCGCAGCAGCAGCAAAGGGGGCTACCTTCTCATCATCGAAGTCCCTTTCACAGTAATAACAGAAGGGTCGGAACACCTTCGACGATCCCCCTTCTGAGTGCTTGTTCTTGCGTCCCATTAGAAGGCTGGTGCTGGATGACGGCAAGAGAAGAAGGCAACGATGCCAGTCGAAGGGGAGAAATCAAAACCCTTATAGAATAACCCGTATATACAAAACCCGCACACGTTCGATCCCCAGTCAACGCCTTTCTACTACTGAAACCTAATTTTGTACACGAGAATGCCCAAAAGGGCCACATTAACTGCCAGCGAAATGCCCAACGGTCCCAGCTTGCATCCCGGTGTCTTCTCCCAATTCCTCGGCAGCCGGTCCCCTTCGAAGCCTCCCAGCACGGCTGCTGCAATGTCCTTCGGCTCTGCCATGGCTCCTAGACCAGTCTCACCACACACTAGTGTTTTACAAATCGGCATTATAAGACGGAAGCCCAGCTTATTAACGCAGACCTGACTTTTTAATGAGGACCCATTCGGTACGCCTCCACACACTCCAACGTTTGTGAAGTTGGTTTTTTCGAGATAAGCCTATACTGACGCCTAAAACATGACGCAAATTCTACCATGTCATCAGTGAATACCCTTTCCCTTATCATTAACTACCCTAAAATACCCTTTCCCTTATCATTAACTACCCTAAAATACCCTTTCCCTTATCATTTACTACCCTAAAATACCCTCTTCCTCATCATTTACCCTAACCCTTAACTACTTCAAGATGTTCCCGCGTGAATGTATTATCCCACATCATCGTATTCATAGCTGGACAAAGATACACCGGACACTTCCGCCGACCCTCCGAGCTCAAGTCAAGGCACCTAACCCGCTCTCAACCGCACAGCCTCCTCCAAGCACTCACCTCATAACGCTGGTGAGAAGGTTATCCGCTGCACCATTGGCAATCTTAGACAGAGTATTCGCCGATAGAGGAGCAATAAGGACAACATTAGCCCATCGACGAAGATCAATGTGAGTTACCGGATCACCCCGAGCTGACAAGTATACATATATACCGATCGAGACTTGCATTCGAGTTGGACACCATGAAAACCCGAAACCCGAAAACCCTCTTCGCTTGAGTTAATACATATGTTGGCTTCCATGTGTGTGGAGCGAGGATAAATTTCCATATAAAAACCTCCGCTATTCTCAGCCGCTGCCACCGTGACGCTTTCTTGAAGCACTTCGGGAGGTCCAGTTAGGGAAGCCCGAAGCGACACTATGTACAGTACAAACCTTTCCGGCATAATCCCAATAATACCGCTCTGTCCGTATTACCGCGCCATGCATCCCATTCCTGCGCGTCCGTATAAACCTCTACGTCCTTCAATGCTGCTAACTGCCCGTCAAGATACACAAAGTGTTCAGCTCTCTCCGATGCCACCACCTTAACATTTACCTAAAGCTCGACAATGCCCTCCAGCCAGCTGGCGTGATGGTTCCCAGTCGGGTGCCGACTTCGAGATTCTCTCCCTCATTACATCAATGCCTTTGACTTTGCCTTGTTCAGTGAGCTCAGCGATTAAGTTGAGCCATTTGATGGTCGCTACGGAGCCTGTGAGACACAACAGGACATTCAGCTCCTCTTCCCTAGAAGATACACCCATCACCAGCTACTGCACAAGCACCACTGGCACCACCACTGTAACACGACTGCCTAGGGTGACAGAGAAAAATAAAGGAAAGGAGGGCCATGATACAACAGAGAATGTACGTGTCGATTAGTCAGCTTATCAGAGACACCCAGGCAATTGCTTTTAATGGTGACTCGTCATTCGCTCACTGACAGTACCTAAACTAACCTAGCCGAGGATCGAACCTGCGTCCATATAGCCCTACATAGGGGATCAGGAGGACTCTTCCGTCCCTCTACTTGCACCGACGTCAGCCTGCACTCTTATCAAGCTTACCTGAATAGAAGCTTACACTGTGGAAGCTGCTGCTGCCGCTTTTGCACTACTCATATCGGTGTTTTCCCCCAAAGTCCCGAAGAGCTCAATCCGGTTTATACGAGTAATGTCGGATCCAAAATTGTCCTCTATAAAAATCTGGAGGCTCTTGACATTCTGGAATTTGGTGATTCGGAGTTGAACCATCTCCGAGGCCTGCGAGGGGTCCTCTATTTGAATCATCTGAAAGAAGTTGGGAATCTTGATAAGGAGCCGGCGGAGCGATGCTAGTAGCGGTTCAACTAGGAGGGGGTTCACTGTAACAAATGATATAAAGGAAGGTTTAGAGTGTATAAATGATATAAAGGAAGGGTTAGAGTGTATAAATGATATAAAGGAAGGTTTAGAGTGTATAAATGATATAAAGGAAGGGTTAGAGTGTATAAATGATATAAAGGAAGGGCTAGAGTGTATAAATGATATAAAGGAAGGTTTAGAGTGTATAAATGATATAAGACTGAAGTCAGCTCACTTAATATGACCTTGAATTTCGCTTGACAGTTGCAAGAAGTCCCCTCCCCCGAGTAGCCCGCTATGACCTGAACAGGGTCGTCAGATTCCGCCTAATGGAATCCTAAAGATAGCCTATTAGTAAAAAGCTTGATCAGGTTGGGGCAGGTCTCATCGGGCTGGCAGCTTATCTAATAGGGGTAATAAATTAACGGCTGCCCTTCCCCTAAACAACCACTTTGATTTCCCTCAACGTTACTGCTTGTCTGAACTCCATTCGTATTAGTAGTTGTTGATCTACTGTAGGGTCCGACTGTAGATACCTAACACGGCATTTAGCCCGGCCAGGGCACAACGATAAATCAAACGACTGTCGAATCCATTAGAAATGAATCTATCGAGAGTTCTTAACAAGACTCCAGGAGACGTCTTCAATGATCGTTACTTCTTTGGCAGGGCCAATGGTAAATACCAGAACGGACTGCACCGGAGGGCCGAGCTATTCGGGAGAAGGCTATATTAGTGAAGTAAATGATATATTTTATGCATTTGTATGTCATCAGTATAAAAAATGCAGCTCAACAGACGGCTGGTGACAACAACTAAGATAATCTCGTCATCTACGCAACAAATTTATATATTCTGTATTTGGTAAATATGTAAGATACTCTATGACGAATCTTACAGTGCGGAATTGGGTTGAAGAAGATTCTTAACAGGATGCTTTGGATCTTCATTAAGACACTCTAATGATGCTGGATCAATCAGCTTATCGAGAGATAACATGTTAAAGCTTTTTGAAGATTAAAAACAACGCTCTGTTCAGGGTAGTGAAAGATTCGAAATAGGTTGATTGACTAACCCCTAACCTGATGCTGGATCAATCCGCTTATCGAGAGATAACATGTTAAAGCTTTTTGAAGATTAAAAACAACGCTCTGTTCAGGGTAGTGAAAGATTCGAAATAGGTTGATTGACTAACCCCTAACCTGATGCTGGATCAATCCGCTTATCGAGAGATATCTTGTTAAAGCTTTTTGAAGATTAAAAACAGCGCTCTGCTCAGGGTAGTGAAAGATTCGAAATAGGTTAATTGAATAACCCAAAGCCGTCAATCGATCACACCATCCCAGTAACCAGCTTGAAAAGCATGGGTGTATTATTTAGTAGTGTGAATTCACTGCTGACTTCAGTTCACTTAATACGAGCTCCTAAATGCCCTTCGCTACTAAGAAACTCTTTCACTTATCGAATTCATCTCCAAATGAGTGGCGGCACGAATCACCGACAAAATGAGCATTCAATTCACCTATTAAGGATCTTCGGAACATTCATATCTTTGACTTCGACTACTACTATAGGAACTGTACCGACTATGTGCTCGACTCCATTTACTCCCCCTCCTTGGCCACCAGAATTTATCAAAAAAATCGAGCTCGACAAGAACTCGCTACGCCCGAGTAATCTTACGCCGCTGCCACGTAGAGCGTGACTTGTGGTGTTATGTGTCCCTTTTAAGAATACGTTAATCTAGCTACTACAAAGGCTATGGAAATAATAACATCTTATTTTGCAGGTTTAATTGATTCCGGTGATTCAATTCAAAATTCATTACTAAAAGAAGATAAATGGATTTCGAAACCTCCTTTATCCTAGGCTATGTCCTAGCGATTGCTGCCTTAGCCCTTCTATCCGTCCTATTCGCCATTTACCGTGCCCAGTATTGCAAGAGCCTTATTAAACGTCGCGCTCTGGACAAAAAGAGGTCTGGCCAGCCGTTGGGGGCTCGCCGACTCACCTTCCACTCCACTGAGGAGGACCACGAGAAGCTCCTGCTGCAGTCTGGGTTCAGCAGATCTCTATTTGGTGAGAGTATCTTGATCGGGTGGTTCTCTTCAATGGTAGCCGCCTTTGTTGCCATGGCGGTGTTAGCGACTGTAAGCTACTACTATGACGTTTACACTGCTTGGGGAACTGATTGGAACGGTATTATGGGACCGTATATTGTCGTATTTGCAATATTCCATATCATAGTGGCCTTCATGATAGAGTTCTATGACGCTATACGGACCAAATTCATGCTTCCCGAAGTTGACCTAGATAGAGCGACTCACATGCTTATCGAGGAGGAAGTGCCCGAAATGGACGAGGCCGATATGGTGGACCCTGGCATGGCCAAGGAGGAGAAAATCCCAGATATCTTCAGGAAAATGCTGGACGCTTGGCGCTCGTTTATCCTCAAGTATAAGCGAGCTTCCTGTAAAACACTGATAAAAATTACCGATGAAGATGGGGATCGCACTATAGAGTACACTTGCGTACGGTACTACTACGAGGGTGCTGAGGACAGGTTCAGGCCGGTTGGTCGAGATGACAGGATCTCAGTTAGCTCCGCGGTGAACCTCCTTCACGCTGGAGGGTTGACCGATCCCCAGGCCGACTCGGTGAGGAGGGTTGTTGGTACTAATGAGATCCGTGTTAAAGTTCCTGGTATTATCGAAAGTCTGATAACTGAGTTTAGTAGCTTGTTCTATGTTGTACAAAGTATGGGTTCATGGACATATCTTGGTTATAGTGGTTGGAATGTCGGCCTAGTTTGGTTATTAATGATGCTAATTACTGGCTTCATAAAGGCTATATTTATAGTGCGTCAAGGCCAGAAGAAGATCGCCAAGTTGGCTCGTCACAGTGCTGAAGTTAGAGTGCTGCGCAACTCCTCTTGGGTAGTGGTAGATTCTTCCGAGGTTGTTTTGGGTGACATCGTTATGGTGGAAGACCAAGAGCATTTGGTTTGTGATGGTTATATTACGGATGGTAATATTGTGGTTAATGAATCAATGCTCACTGGAGAGCCTTTACCGGTTCAAAAGGTTGCTGTGGAGAAGTATGAAGGAGCAACGTTCTCGGCCAATAATACTGTTCATGCAGGTAATAATGGGAGCTATGGTGGTGGTGATCGATTCGGGAAGGTTGCCTCCTTAAGCAACTTAGATTTGATAGTCATTGCTAACTGAGTATAGTGGAGTGGTGAACTAAGCTGTGGTTTGGTATAAACTGGATTTTTGGGGTAGCCAGTAGACCATCTGCGTGCTTTAATATTGCGGTTTTGAATAATACCGGTTTGATCGTTATTGGTGATGATCTTACTATCCGCAGAGCCTGTGTATTTTCGTGAGGTAGTTGTAGATGTATCTTATCATTTTCGTAAGGTAGTTGTAGATGTATCTTATCATTTTCGTAAGGTAGTTGTAGATGTATCTTATCATTTTCGTAAGGTAGTTGTAGATGTATCCATAAATCAAGCTGAATCATCCTTAATTACTGGGCATTGTCGACGTGAACTTCGCGCTCAACACATCAACGGGACGAATATGATATTTTTCTGGTTTATTTTCATTGTTCTGCTATCATCTTTCTCATGGATCCGTGAACGTTCTTGACTTCTGAAATTACCTTCTGAGCGTTTTTGTTGGGCCTGGCTTCGCGACTCGCAGCCTCACAGCGTCCCCACGCGGGGCCACAAGTCCTTCGACACAACTGAATTCGTTGAGAAATGTTTGATGTCTAACGCCGAAAATATAATCATGTTGAGTTATGGCGTTGTTGAGGTCGCAAAGGTACCTGCGATAAGCGAAATGGAGGCGCGGACTCGTGGCTGGTCGTCTGGGTTATTGTTGCTTTACAGATGGAAATTAGACACTAGAAACGCTAGAAATTGAAGTCGTTTTTGCCATGGTTCCCGATACCGGTCAAGGCCTAGTGTGCGAGGTAGTGATGGCTACGTTCATAGTTAGTTCGAACACGGCATTGTCTGATGTTAGCGATGGCCATATAACCGTTCACGCTTAATGGTACTCCCTTTCAGGCACCTTGTGCATGCAGTCTACAGGCCCTTATCAGGGCCATGCTGTTATGGTTGTTACAGCCGTTGGGGGTCTAACTACCAAAGGTCAGCTGGTGAGAATGGTTATGTTCCCACAGTCTGTTCGGTAAGTATACATGGGCGTAAGTGCGCACTATGAAGATTGGGATGATGTCAGGTTTAAGTATCACGACCAGCTCCCTATTGTTTATGGCATTATGTTCGCCTATGCGATCTTGCTGTCTATCCTTTACTTCGTCTTGACTGATATGGGTGACTGGATCGTTACAGTGCTGCAAGTTCTGGTGTCGGTATTGCAGTCTCTGAATCCAATGTTACCAGTAGCAATGGTAATGGGACAGACTGTCGCTGCTAAACGATTACGTAATCATCATAAGATATTCTGCCTTCAACCAGAGAGGATACCAGTTGCTGGTAAAATATCAGTTATGGTATTTGATAAGACTGGTACCATTACTAAGGATGGTATGGAACTTGTTGGGGCTCTACCAGTAAATGACGGCCAATTCGCGGATCGCATCAACCTTAGCGAGACTGCTGAGAGCGGTAAGCTATGTGGGGAAGCATCTGCCTCTGATAAGGCGGCATCGGCCCCTTTACTGATGCAATATGGTCTGGCCGCCTGTCACACTGTAACGTCGCTCCGTGATGGTCAGTTGGTCGGTAATCAGGTTGAAGTGGCTATGGTGAAGGCTTCTGGTTGGTCACTGCCTTCGGTAGGAAGTGAAGAGTTGGTATATACCTCTCCAGATGGCTCGATGTCACTTACGGTTGTTCGCCAATTACAGTTCGAACATACTAGAATGACTAGTGGGTGTGTTGTGAGGGACACCGAGGGCCGATTGATTGTGCTTATCAAGGGCTCTTATGAGAAGGTTCAAGCTGGCTGCGGCAGCGGCGCTGTTCCAGCTGACTATGAGGCTGAGTGCGAGAGGTTGTCTGCTGATAATTTGTATGTTTTGGGTATGGGTTATCGGGTGCTGGATGCTAGTATGAGTGATAAAGATGTTCTTAAAATGACAAGGGATTATCTCGAGACTGGTCTAAGTTTGGTAGGATTATTATTGTTCAAGAATGAAGTTAAAAGTGATAGTGCATTAGCAATTAAAATGTTAAAGGATGGTGATATACGTAGTGTAGTATGTACTGGTGATAATGCATTAACTGCTATTGGTATATCTA
>JAAPAO010000404.1:0-32356 GCA_013115145.1 Perkinsus chesapeaki | reverse complement strand
CGGCAAGTCTGAAGTTGAGCTTGTCAACATTATGATATCGGGATGCTCGAAGATCGTCCAGATGGAGCAAGCTTTGGAGAGTGAAGATATGTCTGCTTTCGAAGCGTTACTTCCCCAATCTAGCTGAGAAGGTTTATCAAAGGGTTTAGTGCGAACAAAATCGGAAATGTTTGTGACGAGTCGCATGAAATGTATATATATGATGACGACAAACATGTGTTGTTACCTTGCTTCGCTGTCGAGTTCTCAAGGCACTGTATGGACTACTAGTGCGGTCATCTGGAGGGTATTGAGATTCGCCTGCAGTATGCGACGAACTTAATAATGGCCGCATCCATTTCACCTCCACAAGATTCACTCGGAATGATGCAGGAAGAAGTAGGACGAGTGTGAGTTGGTCAAATTATCAACTTGAGAATCTAGGAATCCCTAATAAACACGGTTGCTGACGACATGGTAGCCTCTGTCCTGGCGACATCACTGGAATTCGACAGCGGTAGTGACTCGTGTTCAATCGCTATGAGTCATGCCACTGATGAGTCAATACGCGAAGTTACTCCAACAAGGGTAATTATCCGACATTCAGTTAGGCTTTGACAGAGCTGTCATAGGCATCGCTGACTGAAGCTCTTGCTCACGAACTTGCAGATGAAGTTGCGAGGTTTGCTATTTCATACGGTAACCGGCCTGGACGCACGCCGGCAAGAGACTCTTTCGGTTTCAGGGCAGCCGAGCTTCATGGACGAAGGTGTATCAAGCCGAGAATCTCAAACCACGATTGTTTCAGATTCAGTAAGCCCAACAGGAACAACTGAATCATCATCATGATAGTATGAACTTGACGCTTGTTGTTCTACTAGGAGAGACGCACTACCTTCCCGACCCCCACGCAGTCGATTTCTCCGTCCCTCGCCTCGACCACGTCTGTATACGCTTTGTTGCGCGACAGCAGTAGGACCCTTGGTGCCGAGGCGCCTGGTCTGGTGACGGAGCCACCGAAGCAGGTGAGCTTGTCTCACAGCTCAGCCTTGTGCTTGAATATAAGATGAACCTTCTTCAGTATTCTTCACGGAGCTTCAAGTCTCCGTCGTCCCAGATCAGCACTCAACGAAAGAGTAGGAGAAGTGCAGAATCGATCGTAAGAGAGATTCTGAAGTCGCTGTCGAATTGGTAATTCCAGAAGTCGTCCTCGGGTCGTCCAATGATGACGAAGTTATCTCGTATTGTCAACAGAGCCAAGGAGGTAGCTAACGAGGCCCAATATTGGAGTTGATTGCTCGTGTTGATGTTCAGGTCATTGTTATTGATCATTTTCATATACACCATCATCACCATTTGTACGATGAAGGGCCTCAACCGGGACAAAGTACGCAGGCGTTCTTGTCGAGCGTTGCCGAGGAATGCTCTCGAAGGCAAGCAGAGGTAAGACTCAAAGTGAACGCGCTTTAATGGCGCAATATTCCCTCAGGCAGAAGCCCTGGTGCATTCTCCGTATTTCGAGAAGTACGCAGCATCTGGGTTAATACCACGCATCGACACCACTGGTAGTTTTCTCGAGTGCCCCTTCATCCCGTACTTCTCCCGCAGGCGCAACTTATCGGAGCGTCGCGAGGCAGGACTCCGCCTCCAAGCGGTCCGCTATCGGCACACTCGTAAGTTTTCCCTGATATCACTCTCAACGCTCCGGCGAATTCGGTGTGTAGAGTACCAGAGTTGTCCTCAGAGATCGCGCAGTCATACTAATCGAGGACAAGCCAAGAAGCCCTCAGCTAGGGAGCGTTCTTCCTCTGGCTTTCGTCATAAAACTTCGAACGCAGCTCCGGGCAGGATGAGGCTACATAACGACACTTCTCTACCAGGAAGACTCTTAGGCGGCAAGAACACTTCACAACGACCCATCCGATTATAGCACGAGTTGATTGCCACATGCTTGTCGCCATGTGACATTTTACCAATCGTTGAGTCCACATGTTTGCGTTGTAAAGTAGAGTCTACTTGGTAGACTCCAGTGAATCGTTACCGTGCGCATCGACCACTGAACTAAGACGAGCTAACACAAACTCTACGGTCCTATCATCCCCGTCATTCGCCGTACCCAGTCGTCAGTATATTCATCACATACGACTGGGCACACCATCCCTCCAATCAATACCGAGTGGCTTTGTAGCATTGAATGGTCCGAAGGCCAATCAAGGCGAGTTATAATATTTATGGAGCACTTAATCTTCGATTCGTGGTGGCCATCACTTGTTGCTATGAAGAGTACTTGAGTGGATATGTCGTAGGCCATGGCTCGTGGTGCATCTTGCGTTCTACTTCGGAGTACTTCTCTTATTGTCGGCAACACGTCTGGTGTATGTTGCCGTATCAACCGGAGGAATCTTAGCGGTTTACCAAACCCGAATGCAGCGATATTTCAAGCGTTCGCAGGTTCGTGCGATTCTGCGGAACTCGTAGATTTGATTTGATTGATATCTAGCCTGCGTCAGGACTCCTGCCGGGAATGTACCGATGCTTCTCGTTCGACGAGAAGACAAGTTCAGAGTACAACTTGCACTCTGATTATTCTCAGGTTCTATACAGGCCGTATTCGCCTATCCACCAAGGACCCAGCTGTCACAGCTGAGCTGTGTGGCTAGTAAACAGAGTCAACTGATTGACCCAACTCGAACAATACAGACTCTAAGATTCTATTATCTCTATTATTTGCCGTACCCAGTCATCAGTGTTATCATCACCTACGACTGGGCATACCATCGACCTGATTTCATCAATAACAAATGGTTTAATAGCACTGAACGGTCCGAAGGCCAACTCGAGGCAATTCCTAATATCTATGGGGCATTTAATCTCCGACTCATGCTTCTCATCACTTGTTGCTATAACCAGGATTTGACTGAATACGTAGTTCATCGCCACTTCGGCCAAGTATGGGTCACGGGCTGGTAAATGCTGTTGACAGAATGCAAGTACGCTACCCCATTGGTCAGCGGCGGCTTGATACTCGCCGATGTCCGTAAAACTTCGACACCGCTCGGTCATGATATACGTGCAGTCTTTGGCAAGGAATCGCTGGCCTTCATCTTGAGATTCTGACAGGTAATTGGTATCAACAATCCGGGCGTGCGTTCGGACCTACCTAGCAACTTCGCTGTTTGGTCAAGTCGCTCGATCGGTTCGAGCATCTTCAATTCGAGACGGTCTTGTAAGCTAAACTGCATGATTTCGGTTGAGTCTTCACCCTCGGAACGGCACGCTGGACACTGGCAGCAAAAGTCTCTTGCCAAGTGTTTTTGTCGCACGGCTTTCGGCTCACAGAGCAAGTCCGTGCCGATATATCTGGAAGTCTGTATAAGTCAGCGTTTGTGTTAGTAGCAAAATGTTTGAATACTACGAGATAGTGAGATCCTCACCGCACTTAATCTTCGTTGTAGTGCGGAACCAGGTGAGGTCGCCTAGCGAGGCGCGTGATACGTTCGGTGTGCATGAGTGGTTGAACATTGAGGCAACAGGGTAAACAGCAGTGCCAGTAAGATACCGGTTGTGGTCCTCATAGGAGTTGACCTGCAATACACTCGATGAAGTTTCCCTAGAAAAACCAAAGGTCCTACTAGCTCCGGGAAAGTGTAGAATCCCATAGAGTTCAGTCGTGCGGCATCAGTCAATGCTTCTCGCCATTTGGAGGCATCTTGGAGGTCGCAAAGAGGATGCAGATTCTTAACTTCCGGTGGCAGCTCTTCGAGGGATGGATATTTACTAAATAGCAGAATATAACTTACTATTCCGGCGACAGTATATCGGCCGACAGAAGCTCACCCAGTCAAAGCTGCAGTCACGGCCTCTGTATCACCAAGGCCTTCCGACAGCAGCTTCTGGTCCATAACAGATACCAGCGGCCGGCCCATCAGTATTAGCGTTCCTGAGTTCATAATTCTTAATCAGCTTAATGAGTCCGACTGCACACCGTACCGGCTCCGAGGTCTCTAGTAGCAACCACACCCCGTCCAGCAGCTTCCGTTTCCTTCACAGCGATTCCTGTATTCACAACGAACGACGGGCATAAGGCGCTGCTGACTTCGTCCGCCTTCTCTCCTACCTAAGAAAACCTTGTTTGAATTGTCCTACTTGCCAACCAGGTCGACTCACAGGCTTCAACCCCAGCGCCGACACAAGTCGACTGTTTTTCAACTCAGACGCGACAAGACGTATCTCTCCTATTTTCGAGACATTCTGTGGTTCGCTGGCCCACTGAGAGAATTGCTTCTCGGTTGCCACATAATCGTGCGCGGACCCCATCATCGCATTTAAGTCGCAAAGGGAGTCTGGTTCTGGATGGGCCGCCCCCAGGACTCGTCCTCGGACCTAATCGGCTAAACTTTTTATACAGCACAGGATGGTATCTGACCTCGGAATTCGTCTTCGATCGCTTAGGCAAGGGACAGGTCATATCCGAGTAGCCGAATCAAGCTTGTTTCACTGAGTTACGTTACCGTGTCGCGCCGCACTGCAACAACTCAAAGCACGACCCCTCGTGTGTGAGAAATGGTATCGTTTTGGGTGACGGACCTTGGATGCCAGGAACCGTCATTATCGTGCATTGTACGTTAAGCGAACATATCATCTATGTCGTCTATATCATCGAGCCCACCGGCGTTTGATGGGGTCTCCTTGGGCAGCGACTAACAAAAATACCATCAATACCATCGACCTAGTAGGGATACCCTCACGTCGACATCCGGAGTCACATCTTCGTCCGGCGTCATGGCCGGTATAGCATCCTGTGTCATTGGTGGCAGCTCCAAGTCTTCTGCAGAATCGGCCTCAGATTCCTCCTCTGCCGGCTCGGGCGAGGGTCGCCAGTCCATTGTGAAGACCATAACAGTCTTGTCGTCCTCGCTACCTCTCTGAACCAAAGAATCTCCAGTGTTGCCGAACTGATGGCCCCCACCTTCTCCGCTATATCCATCAGCTCCTTGATGCCCTCATCCAACTTGCCCAATCCCCGGTACTTCCGAAGGTGATTCACAGCCTACCAAGCAAGCAGTCCCTCCTCAATTGGTGCCGTCCAACTCACCTCCTGGTTCTCAATTTTATCCCAGATACCATCAGTGGCCACAACAACGAACTCGTCTTGATCGAAGTCAATCTGCGTGACACCGATCTCTGGCTCAGCGCTGACGTATCTATCAAACAGTACTGTACTGGCGATTCCCTCATTCTACTGTCGCCTACGGTTCCGGTGTCTTAAGCTGCTGATCACCGAACGCTCTCGAGACTGCTAGCCCCTGTACGCCGCGCAAGTCTACCTTCACTACTCGCCAAATGCCTTGTACTAGGCACACCAATCCTAACAGTAGTTTCATCAACTGCCCTCTGGTTCAGCCTTACCCTTCGGGAGGGCCTCTATTCTTTGCCTTTCCTTCTTGTTGTCCGGCTTGTGGTCTTCAGTAAGCTGAACCGCCCGCCCACTTCGACAAAGTACCTTACAGGCGCCCACTACAATGATACCATATACCACCTGACGACCCTACCGCTCGAGTGTCCCCTAAATGAGCCGTGATGAGATTAAGCTCCCCATCCACATTGGGACCATAGAAGACTACAACGCATGCCGTGCCTGACACCGCACTCTATAGGTTATCGAGTAAGGCATTTCCTACATCCGCTCGTATCTTTCCGTTTCTTCCCGAAGATACTTGTGAAGTTATGCTCAGTGACCTCAAATCCTTTCCTCTAAGAATCCAGGCTTTCCAAGCGCCACTGATTCGCTGCACTCACCAAGAACTTCTCTAATTTTTTCGTCTCATTCAGGCCGCCCTTCTTCCGCTGCCTCGGAGTGTTCTGGAGCTGCGCCGCGATATTGCGGAATAGATGCTGAGATACGTATCTGACAAAAGCCCATTCTATCGCGGAATCGACCTGTGGCTAGCCCTACTCTACGCAGCACTGCCCTCCATGGCCATCCAGCACCCCACCTATGATACCGCAGGCGTAGGTCTCCTGAGAGTATAGAAATAGAATAGCTTCTATACTGGAGCAAACTCACATCAGCTCCTTCTGGTAGAAGGGAGGCAACGGGAAGACGCTTCTTCTCGAGGTACTTATCCTCACATAGAGCCACACCTAAGAGCCACAGAATGTCGATATGTCGACGGTCAGGGCGTATACCAGCTACTTCGTAAAGTGATCATGACAGTGTAAGACATAGAGCCAATCAGTTCTGACTGACGAACAGTGCCTAGAAGCTCTTGATTAAAATAGAAATTTGCTTCTAGAAGCAGTTTCAATTACTCAATCGGAGGTATGAAAAGCCGAACTCAGAACTGCACATAACCCCGCTGGTGACACTACGCTGGCGCTACGCCGCAACACTGGTCAATACTAGCTCGTCGACGGGCTGCCACTGCGCAAGCAAGACTCGGAGTTAGTCGAGTAAAGAGGACTAGTGATAAACTAGCTAGCTCGAAGCTCGCTATACTTGCCCAGATTTTATTTTCGCCTGCCTAATCTCTGATTCCAAGAGTCCGTGCAGTACCTTTCTGTGGGTTTGGTTTCTGGCCGTAGTGGGCCTGTATGTTCTGCCATACATCGATCTCTATATCATCATCATCTTCTTCTGTCTCTTCGTCTTCTTCATTATCCTTCGTATCGCTACTGGCAGCAGCCATGCTCACATCACCAGTGGTGGTCGCCAGTGACTTGGAGCCAGGCGACTCCCCGGTTACCGTTTCGAATGGAGGCTGAAAGTGCACCATAACTTTCGAGAGCAGCCGATATACCAAGAATGTCTTATGTCACTCAGGTCCCTCCGTATCACCTCTATCTTCACATTAACTGCATTGAATTGACCATTGTCTTCTGTGATGTCAAACGTAACAGCAACTCCTTCCGCGAGGCTTTCACTGAGCAAATCGAAACAGTTGTGAGGCCACAGTTGGCCCAGTAGGCACTGGTACATCTCAACAGCATCAGCAACATCCCTTCGGTTGAAATAGACGTCCTCATAAGCAGCCGATCCATCATCATCATCCTCCTCCTCATCTGCTGCTGCTGCGTCCGGAGAGGAGGAGGATGCATCTACTGTGATGTAGCCGAAATGACGCTTGGGCGAGTAACTAAACTAGTGCCATGCAACTGCCTGAACAGGATCCCACTAAGCCCTCGACAAGGGGACTGGGGCGCTAAAACGAAGCAGTCCATCGACCTTGCCCAGACCACTAGAATATAGCAGTCCTGGTGATCAATCCAATAGTAGTCAGAGTGACGTGGTCCCAAACATTACAATTTAATCTTTCCTTTGATTGGTTCGTTAGGGGGTTCACTTGCCTCCATTTGAGGAGGCGTAGATGGTTGCACAGCTTCATTAGGTGTCATTAATTCAACAGACTCGGTAGTGAGCTCCTGCGTCCGGGCATTGAAATATGAGCCGAGGCTAGGATTGAACCTGTACGGGACTTAGTAATACATACCAAGGCCGAGCCTCCCAACCACTACGTCCAATGATCCCTTCCAGGAACCACGCACATACACCATCCTTCCGTGGCTTCAATGTACACTGGTGTGCCGTCCGGCAAAGTGGAACCAAATTTGATTGGCAAATCCACAGCTGCGTTCATGGGTGATGACGGTCGAGTCGGCGCCAGAGGCTCTTCCTCTGATACCTGAGTGAAGCAGCATCCCGGTTGGTCTCCATCTACTCGGATAGAGTACTGTCTTAGCCTCCTCAGTAGACACTCGGACCCTCTTCGTTGGTGGAGGACTTGGTTCATCTGTTAAGCTAACATCATTGTCAGGGACCTTAAGAGCCTCCACTGTGGGCGGGACAGCAGCTGACACAGTCTCTGCTGTAGACATTATCGGCCCAACAACTTCGAAACAAATATGCTCAGAGACGCACACTGAATAACAACCCAAACTGGTCTTATTGAAAGTAAAGGTACATTCATCAGTCGGTGTCGGATCCATCACTACTGCTGGTATCGTCACCACTACTACTACTACTACTGCCATCAGAGGAGCTCTCCTCGCTGTCAGACCCTTCAGATGAGCTCTCCTCCTCCTCATCCTCCTCCCTGCTACTACGTCGGCGCTTCTTGTCCGTAGGGGAGCCCTGCAAGCTTTCGCCTTTCGAAAGTTCATCGACCTTATTTTATTACCTCACTAGATTTTCTCTTTTTGCCATCTCCCTCAGTCTCCCCGTCATCCGTCGATTCCTTCGGCTTCGCCACGTAGGCCTGAGGTCGTGCTGACCTGCCTGCTGCCTCTGAGCTCAATCTCACCTGGACCTCCTCCACCGTTATTGGCCGCTCAAACCACACGCTCAGATTCTTATCTTCCGTCGGAGCTGATTCGGGCGTCTGACTTGGTACGGACTCCACTCGGACAGTAGACTGCCTCCTAACAACAGCAATTATGAATTCTGGTCCGACCGGCTGGTGTCACTTTTTATTGGCGCCGAAGCTGGAGCTCTGTTTCTTCCTCAACAGCATCTTTGGCCCTATCGGGCCGTACACTGCTGGCTGGTCCTTACCAGAGGGCACATGGAAGAGGAACTAGACAAGAGAGAAATGACAGTGGCCACCACCGCAAACGCACCTCAGTATCCTCATCGTCCTTCTGCCGTATTTGGCCTTCATTAGTCCAGACGAATGATCGGCCCTGAGAAGGGTAGAGCATGTCCCTGAGGCCATCCCGAGTTGAAGCTCAGCGATATTGAATCTCTATGATTAATGCAGAGTAGGCTAATATCAATATAACATATGCATTTGAAATAGCATTAGTTATCTTATTAGGTTATATTTTCAATAGGCGTGACTCTTTCGGGTCCCTCACTCGTCTGGCAGGGTACACCATTGATTTCACCATACTAGCTCAGGTAGCCTAAGCCCGCAGCTGAGAATCCTATACCAACTACAGTAGATGGCTAGTCAAGAACGCTCCATGCAAGTATAACAAGACTATTCTCACCTTCTGTAGGAGACCATCAGTAGTGGCGGCACTAGCGTCATCAGCCTCCGGTTTCTGGTAGTACCCAAATTGCGGGCCTGCGGTCATACCACATTTCTCTTTAATCATGCAGTAACCACCGGCTTACACCCAAACTCGACGTCTTCGTCCTCCGAGTCGCTCTCTCTATTGCCTTCTCGCCTCAGCACTGCTCCAGTCCATTCCGGAGCCGCCCCACCGCTGCCCGCTGCCCCGCCCATCGAGCTCGCCCGCCTCCGATGGGTGCCTCGGCCGGGCATGAGGCTCTCTGGAGGCTCGTCGAACTTAACCTGGTGACTCGATTTAGATTCTTTCTCTGGAGAGCGCGGCGTACTTGTATGTAGTCGTGATTGAGATAAAGCTGCGTGTTAGGCAACAATGGCAACACTCTTTTCACATGCTTCTTCCTCTTGAATGTGGGGTGGTATAATAGACGTGTTTTAGCGAACTGATGATAGAAATAAGCGAGTTGAAAAGGAAGATACGAAATCACCTCGGCGTCCACCTCCTTGGCCTCTTCGAATGATTTCTCGGCAATGTCGACAACCTCATGCTCAGTAGGGACTGACAAGAACCTCTCCGAAACCGACGGAGGAAGTTGGACGGGATGCACGGGAACAGCGAACAGGCAGCAGCAAACAGTTGCAGATTGGAACTGCAACTGGCCGCGGGTGAATTCTAGGGTGTGAAGTCGGAACAGGAACAACATGGTGGCGGTTTTGCCCATCACCCATGGCGGCAGCATCAACTACCCTCTATTTTATCAGCCTTCTTCTTTTGTTCCTTCTGTTTCTTAAGTACTTCTGTCACCCTATTGTCGGTATCCAGGAAGATATCATTGGCCATGATCTTGGGACGTCTTAGGAAGTGAGCAGTGTAGACAGCACTCGCAGCTAAGCAGCGAATTTGATAGAAAAAGCAGATTCTGGGGTAAGACTGTCTCACCTGGGCTTGTCTCCTGTGCCGGAGCCTCGTCCTCAGGTATCTTCCCAGCTGGTAGCTTAACGTTCGGCATATCTGAAATACGTGTCGCGTTCATACCAACTCCTCCAACTAACCTGGAGGATTGGTAGCTAGGGGGTTCGCTGAGATACCCTCTGGAGGCTTCGAGGAGAGCAATGCAAGATCCTCGGGGTCCAACTGCGCCCGCTCCGACCCCGACAGAGGCTTGCATGCGGCATACCTGTGCGAGACCCTGTTGGCTCTCCACAGTAGTTTGTTACATAGTAGGGTCGATGAGATCGATGAACCCAAGCCTAGCCTCGTCCACTATTGACGAGATCGGCTCCAACGTCCGAGGGGTATAACGGAACTTCGACAGCTCTTGGGTCGATACCTGCATGGTGCACAAGTTGGACACTTATACCCAAGCCGTGTTCGAAAAGTCGAGAACTGTATCGGAAGACGAGGAAGGTTTACCAATACCTAGCTAAACGGGAAAGCATCCCTTAAAGGTTTAACATTTGATGGCACTAGTACGAAAAACACTTATATGACCGTTTATAGAATCCTATTTGAATGATCCTTGAACCCACGTCCTCATTGGAGCTGCCTCACCTCCATTGGAGCCACCTTCATACCAGCATTCGGCACAGGAGTATCCACATGGAAATGATAATCCACCGCCAAAGTCTAAAGTCAGTCAATACTCGATAACAGCAAGAAGCCTCAGCAGCAGCAGCCCTACCGCTTGAATCATGTTCATGTTACGGAGGATACCCAGCTTGTTAAGAGCATCTTTATCCAGCGTCTTCAACTTCTCATTCCGTAGCTCGGCATTGGCACGGGCGGCGACCTCCCTACAGCAACAGAACTGCACGCAAGTTTCAAAGAGCAGACTGACCTGTTTCGCTCTCGGATTTGATGCCGACTGCGGTGAGTAGAAGTGCTCTTCTCCCCCGATCGGCTGGAGCCTCCACCGCTGCTGGCCGCCGTGCTCGATCGAGATGACATAGAGAGGCGAAGGCACAACCCTGGCAGCTCCGTATTGAACAGAACTCCATGTGCCGTGTGCAGACAATGCTCTTGAATGCAGTCAACGTTTGAAACTTAGTCTATCACCAACTTGATTTCAATCCGTGTCTGGTAAGCTCCACAAGCTTATTCGCGAAAAAGGCAATGTCGGTACTACTATTGTCGTACTTAACGCAACAGACTATTGTCCATAATATCAACACTGTAATAGTAGCATGTCATCATTTAGGAGGGGCAACCTCCGAAGGCAATACAGGCACAGATGCAGCAGAGCTGCAGGCTTTATCTGGGCCAAAGTCGGTGGTATAGTCCTGATCGTACAGGCTGTCCCGACCAACGATCTCCAGGGACACCTGAAAGCTTTTGCCGGATTCCAGAGCAACGTAGAACTTCTCCTTTCCAGGTATTCTGGGAAGCTCCCGGTAGTCACTCCGAAACTCCGCCTAACAGCGCTCCTCCCGCCATTCGCGTACTACTATCTCACCGGTGCCGAATATAAACTATCCGACTGGACGGTTGGGCCATACCGCGATACGTGAGGCTTCATGACCTATAAGATTCTTTTAAGCTCGGATTCCGCGCATCCACCGCCTACTCTGAATCCCGGGCCCTTATGAGTGAGCTTAGAAATCTTCTTCTGCATTCTAATTTCCTGTTCGACCTTATCGTAGCTCACCGAGCTCGTCAAGGACCGGAAGTTATTCTCTGCTCTCGAGTTCGACAATGTGATCTGCAGTCAAGTCCCTTCCCCATCCACCCATCCCTTGTCCCTTCCCTTATCACCTGTTGCCTTGTCCTAAAGGGTCCCTGGACCGGCTGCCGCCTCCCCACATTTGCTGTCACTGTCGAAAGCGAGAACTTTCGAAATGCCTACAGATAGCTGGTAGCTCCCCTATAAGCGAACTATACCAAATCTGCCGCTTCATCCCTTTCGGGCTTCTCCTCCTCTTGTGCTCGTTCCGCTACCACCTGATGCCCGCAATCCCACGCCCCAGTGCGGAAAGTTTAACCTTCATTCGCGGCGGGGATTTCTCAAAAGGCTTCGGTCTTCGAATGCTCTTGACAACCTTTGGCTTCGAGTACTTCCTAATCTGTGCCTCCACAGGCTGAAACGCATCCGAATAACGCCGGAGAAGTGCTGCACTCTACCTCGCCGAGCACATGTGGCAGCGCCTTTCCGTAGGGAGGATTGTAGACTCCGGGACACTAAATGCAGCACTAACTGATTGGCTGCCAACTCCACAGCAAAAGGTACCGAGTTAGTAGAGACCAAGTGGCCGCATTCCGACAAAATCTTCCTTATTGCAGCCTCCTGCATCCGCGTGGTCTCCTGAGGCTCCTCCATACCCCTATTCATCCTCACAGCTTACCTACCTCTTCTTCGGATTTTAATTTAACCTCGGCCTGCTCCTGCAGATAGCTCCGTGACTGCTCGCCTCTCTCCGCCACCGCAGCGAGGTACCTACACTGCCGGCTCCTCTACAGATACGCCCCCTTAGACCACCTCTTCATCGCATAAAAGTCATGCATGTACTTTCTCGACCAAAAGCCCTTGAAGAACCGCTGGATCGTCTCCGCTTGTGCATGGAAAAACGCGAGCTGTCGCCTGCCGTTCTCCTTCGTCTAGTTGATGTGTTCCGGAAACAACTCAATTGGGTTTGTTGGCTACCCTGGCCGCTGCCGCCTTAGTCCTCCCCACGTGACCTCGGAACACGCGCTGTATCAGTTTTATTGCCCGTCGAGTCTGAGGGCACCGCATTGGTATCTTTTCGCACCCGATAGATTTTAGACACCCTCCTACTACCCTCTCGTATTGGAACCTTATAATGGCACCGCGGAATATCCGTTGAATATCCGTAGCAGCTCGGGTCTCCGTAGATCGGTAATCTTCCGCTGCTTGTAAATCCTGGAAGAACCTACCGACCTCGAAGTATCCTTGGCGAGTATAAAATGTATGGTTAAGCTCAAGATACGACCCCAGGAAGCCCTCTTCAACCTGCACCACTAATAGGACCCGACTAAGCTCCCAAAATTTCCCGACAACAGGAAAAATGTAATTGTACCGCAGAGCAAAACCGCTCAAAACCTGTGGGAGTCGCCAAGCGACCTCGTAAAATATCTTACCGAACAAATAGGTCCTTGACTAGAGGCTGAACAAGCTGCGAGTCCGTCAGCATTGGCAAGATGGTGATGGCCCACGAGGAAAATGTTTGAGAGTCTGGGCGCGCGCGAAACGCATTTCGAGGAGCGACGTCGTGTGGTGGTTTACGGCGGTAGTCGCTCCTGAGGTGGTTCGAATCTTACCTGCTTCAGCACTTTGAATGAGCGGCACCATTGCTTCTTCCGCCAACGCCGTGAGCAGTAGTGTTACTTCCACGAAGAACTCAGCAGCAGCGGCCAATGGCCGTCCTCAGGCTGGAGCAGAGCAAAACGGGTTCGCACCTCTTCGAGAGAACGAGGTAGGATATCTTAGGTTCAACCTTGCAAGATACGAACGAGGTCGGGTCGTGTCGCATTTCCTTCCTGTGGTAGGTTGAACTCGTAATCAAGCGTTTCTGGAGGGACACACGACCTCGCGTGTGTGTCCGTAGTGATGTAAAGAACGTTCGCGGATTTAATTTCAGGCTTCTTGTTTGGCCCCAAGGGTAGTACGCCGATCCTGATCCCACCTCCTCGCACCGGTCGCTCAGGTCAAAATCTTCTCACAATCACTTATCGGCCTTCGTCGAAGTTGTACCGCCCCAAACTTCAAATTCGACCACTGGAAGTGACGAGCCTGCCGATGGCTCAGATGACAGCAGCGATGTCGACAGTAGTGTAGATGCTGGGCGTGCACTGATCCAGTGTGGACTCGACAGATACCGCGTCCAGAGGGAAGCGAGCCAAAGTGGAGGACATCGATCCCGTTGACGACTATAGCAGCTCGGATGAAGACGAGGATGATATAGAAGCTGGCAAACCGGTAGTAACCACTAACTCAGTGGAACCGGAAGATAAAGAGCCGTTGGAGCCCTACCCACCGGACTGGTACTGTGAGGGGACGATCATCATCGCCAAGAGGTCGAGTTTGGTATTGCTAGGTGTTGCCCGTGTGTGTACTATAAGATATCGGTTATGAATACTAAGCACAAGTGGCCATACACCAAAACCGATACCTGGACCTTCAGCTACGTCTGCCCCGATCGAGGGTGGCATACTCTACTCGACACAAGGTGCGATTTCTCACGCTGCGAGGGGCATCTTTCCTACTAGGTTTGTTAATCGTCGTGATGGATATTTGAGCTCTGACGGTACACTAGTAATCCGAGCCAGTGTGTAAGTGACCAATGGTTCAGCGGCGGCTGTTGGGAGCTCTTTCGGTAGGTACCCTAGATTTGCACATCCCCTGAGTGTCGGCCCCCTCACCCGGTCTATGACGCACGATACATGGTCTCGCCAACCGCTGTCACCAGAGTACAGGGAGGCATTGTGGGCCATAGCTAGGATGGAAGAAGAGGAGGAAGAGGATGGTGTTGATGAATGCGATGAGGGCGAATACGAAGGTAAAGCATTATGGGTCAAAGGGTCACTTAGTGATCGATAGGCGATGAGGAGAGTAGCAGCTCGAGCTGCAGCAAAGCGGATTGTGACTGCGATTTGATTACGAAAGGAGGAACGCTTGGAGGCCCGCTGCTCTCCAACGTCCTGGCTACGGATCACATCAACTCCCTCTTGCAAAGTCTTTTTTATATCCCAGCTGTTCGGAAGGTAGGACGGTGGGATTTCGTCTCTGGGGAATTCGCGTCGCAGGTGATATATGGGATCGAGACGAAGCCCACTCATGGCCCTGATCTTTACACTACGTTCGGGGACGGGTAGTACTAGACTACATCACTGTAGGATATCTGAGATACCTCAGAATCCCCGACCTAGGCAGCGTCGATGCGGAGGCCGCCGCGTGCATTGAGGAGCGTATGGAGGCACTGCAGTCTATCGAGGATGATTTGGAGGGAGTTTGTGGTGACTTGAGAATGATCATGGAATTGGTTACTGGAAAGTGAGGAATCTCTACCGCGAGAAGGTTTAAAGACTGATGGCTAGGTCCGAGTACGCCAGAGTGGCTGAGAGGGAGTTACTGTCATCGCAGAGGAGGCCGGCAACGCCACCGGCTTCAGAACCACGCAGCGGATCAGAATCGAACCGCAGAGGTAGGAGATGATTCTGACAGCCTGACAGTACAGATTACTCTAGGTGCCGCTGCGGCCAAGAGGTTTGACGAGATGGAGAGGCATCTCCTCGGGAGGTTCAGAAAGGTGTGTTGGCAGCAGACCCGTGCGTTGGTGATCCTGTCGTCGTGGTTGTAGTCTCGAGTGGTGATTGAGCAGCTGATGGAAATCGTGGACGAGCTTCTGTCTTGTGAAAAGAGAAGGATTTCGCATCCCAGATTTGGCGAGCTGCAGAAGCATCAGCTGATGCTGAGGAGTGTTATGAGGAAATTAAACAAGGTGAGTTGATGGTTATGGTATCTGGGATGACTAAATGGATTCTACGCAGTGTGTCGACTATATGCTACAACAACAGCAACTTCTACGAGACGAAATTGCTGCCTTTCTAAGGAAGAAGGATGAAGGGCTTAGCGGTGGGGAAGAGGAAGAGTCGGACAAAGATGAAGGTGGTAAAACTCAGCGGAGCGATGCACGGACGAGGATCGTACGTTCGATTAGATGATCCCGATGACACCCCTCCAGCACCACCGCAGCCTTGCCTCATTCGAGAGCTCCAACTGCTGTTCGCTCGAATGGAGATGCAGCAAGATGCGAGCGGCATCTGTCGCATATGCGAGGGATCAAATATAAAAGACCATGGAGCAAAAGTAGGATAATAAGTCGCGCGCCAAGAAAATGGTCTATGGTGCAGGAAAGGGGCCCGGACGAGGATCCACCCGAAAGTGATTTTCCCATACCATGCACGTGCCAAGTAATTGACACATCGGGTGTCATCAAAGCCCTCGGTCTCAACGGGCCAAACTGCAGTGTGTCGCCCGAGAGAATATATTCCAGCTTTTTTGACAAGCTGCAGAAGCATGCAAGGTAAAGTGACCAAAGGGACGAAGTGGATTGGTGCTGCTGTCTTAGTTTGATATCAAAGTCTGCATGGGAGAGGCTCGCTGATCTTCTCCAGGGGTGGGCGGTTTACTCGGCAGCGAATCAGGTCGGTTTCCGTTTGGCTTCGGTTCGCCTTAGTACTCCTGACCTTCAGGATGATGAGTCTAAATCCTCCACTACTGGCCGCGGTAACAATCACCATCACAACCATCCTGTAGTACTTATCCAGAGTGCGCGGTGGCGTTGGATCTTCGCTATGCTCAGGATCGTGACTCGCCGACTAGCGAAGCTTACTCTTTCAGCCATCTGCGTTTTAACAACGGAAAGAGCAGTAAGCAACGAACTTCGCGGCATCGTTGTGTCGGACGTGTTACAGCAGGCTCCATCGAGAAGCATCTGTCCTGTTGGACCCAGAACCTCGCTAGTACTGTGGAATGTGGCAACGTCGGGGGTACCTGCTGCGGCAACCATGGAGACGTGGTCGCGACTGGTGGCGAAGGTAAGTTAGAAGAGCCGTAGTGGAAAGACCGTCCTCGGCTTTCAGATGACGGGTCCGGAAATAAACGGAGCTGTCAGTTCATCAGCATACCTCCAATCCTGCATCTGCAGTTCATTAACAAAATCAAGGAACGGTAGGCTGAGGAGCCTGTGTGATACCGAGGAGACTCTACCGGTGTAGGCTTGATATTTCTGAGCAGCTGGACTTCAGTCCATATATGGACCCAGTAGTGGTGGAGGCGGCAGGACAGCGGCAGAAACAGGTAGAGTAGCTATCGGGGGATGAGTGGCTTATCACCGATCGTCAGGTACCTTCGCGAGGAGGAGCGACTGGAAAAGTCGATGACAAAAAGAAGTAAGAGTCGTGCTTATGCGAAAAAAACTGCACATTGTGGTTGGCAGGGTTGAAGGGGACGATGCTTCTGAGGATAAGGCAAGCCTTAGTGGTTCGAGCAGTGACGACAGTCCAGCAGCTGCACTATCGGCCAAAGCCGCGGTGGGTTCCATGGCACCCGATGATTATCGCGACAGAGCAACGTGGCCTTTTCAGGACCCTTGTCGAACCTCTGAGTTCCGCTATCGTCTCCACTCTGTCACATTCTGCACGAACGTCTGCGGAGCCGCAGACACTGACGATCTCTCGGTGGGCCACTACTACGTGCTTGTCCGTCAGAGCCGCAGAGGGAGATGGTGCAGGATTGATGACGGCTTTAGAGAGGTAGTTAAGTCATCTAGCGTGGAGAACTGGGTTTGCCTCAGGTCCTGCAGGATGGTTTCCACTGCTCTGAATGGGTATTCTCGCCTGACTGGGCATGCGTTGGGCTCTGCTATGTGAGGGAGGATCAAGAGGACCGCCTCTATGAACGTGGAGTCGACTTCAGGTCAGTTGCTCATCGTTACTGAGATGGCGGTTACTATTATCATCATCGTCTCAGGCATATTAGACCTAGCTTATTTGCTGATGTCAATGCGACTTTACCGAGAGGACCAGTTATTCACAAAGTAACGTCATCACTGCCAACTTACTTCTGTACGGTAACTCCCCTCTCAATTTAGCCTATACATCTGCAGTGTCATCAGCTGGTGGCCAGAGAGCATGCCTTGCATCCATCAGGGCACTCCCCTCTCTTATATGACCAGCTTTCTTTGGCACAGGCTAGAGCAGAACAGAACGGCCAGTCGAGTCAGGAAAGTAAGAGACCTTGAGGAGGTTCACTTGCACCCACCTATCAATGTAGCAGTTCAAGCTGCTGCTTTGGCGGCAGCGGCTTCAGCGTCGATGCAGATCGAGGTGACATTGGTCACTGAGGGGCAACTCACTAATGTAGGCTACCAGCGGTCGCTTTGACTATTACGAGTCTTCTTGGCATAGGTTGACGGATATTATCTCAATGGCATGTTTCCCCACAAGGGCCGGAAATTCCTGGTGAGAAAGGATATCCCCGTGGAGAGGCTAATGAAGGCTGTGAGACTTCAACAGGCGCGATGGGCTCGCGGAGATGTTCTTGGTTTGCAGGTGGAGGAGCATTTCAAGATTCCTAAGCATCTGCAGAGGCTCTTCGCGCTGCGCTATTACGCTGATACTCATCAGGAGAGATTCGAACTGATGACGCCGTCAAGGATGGTAGGGCCCGGAAACTCTCCAGCTTGGGCGCAATTACCTCTATATCAGATTGCATCGTATATGCCATCAACGGTGCAAGCAGCAGCCCATCAAGCAGCTCTGGCGAATCAACAGCAAGGCAGCAAACAACAGAAACAACAACAGTCGAATGATGCGTCAGAGCAGCGGCGACAGTCTACTCGGAGTGACCGCCACAAACAGCGGGCCAACTCAAACATCATAGGGCACGTTGTGGTAAGGGTGAATGTCACTTGTCAGGCTCACAGACTCCCTTTCTAGGTCCTGTGTATGATGAAGAGGCCAACGGCAACGAAGCAACAACAGCCGGTCGCTAAGAAGGGAGCACAGCAGAGTCCTCCTATGGTCTCTGAGGAGGCTACTGTGTGGGTCAAATTCGTTCATCCCAAGGTGGGCTGCTGGTTGCTTTCGGTGGCTTAAGGACTGCTTCTCAGAGTCTAAGATTGGTATCCATCGGTCTGATGACCTTTGATGTCCGCCAAAAGCTTAGGGACTACTTTCCCGCTGTGCGAGCCAAAATAGCCAGCCACACTCCTGATGGCGCCACCATCGCCGAGAGCACAGATGCTGACGCTGTGGAGGTATTCGTTGAACATATTCCACCTAGTATGGATGAAGCCGTTCAGGTTTGGGAGGAGGTCAACGTTCGAGAGTCGGTGAAGCGAGATGTGAATCGAACAGTGAAAGAGGAAAAAATTATAGACGGAGACATACTTATTTTTATGTCTCCAGGTAGTAGCTTTCACAGTGAAGCGGAAAATGGCTAATTTAATACTCAGGCACAATACAGCAAGACAGCGTCCATGAGGAGACACCAGCGCCACCACCAGAAGCCGCCGTGCCTGATACGGTGAGCACTAGAACTGCTGCTAAGAGGAAGGTACCAGTCCATCGCCATGGCCGGCTTGATGAGAGTCTTCTTTGCTCAGATTCTCGTACCTAGGACGGCATCGTTGGTAGCAGCGACTACGTCCAGCGGCACCTTGTCGGCCTCGCAGGTATTGCTCCTATACATCCTCCTTCTGAGCTGGTCCGTGCTTTCAGTTGGCCGCCACGTTGGGTGCTGCGACACCCGGAGAACTTAGAGTCGCTGAGAGGTATATAGCCGAAGCAGCTGCCAAGCTTGATGACGCCATGGAAGGTCTCTGCAAAGAACATCAGAGGCAGCTGATCCCTCCAAAGCTACAGGTGGATGCAGTGAATGGATCACCTCGATGTTATCGTACATCGTTCAGGTTCCCCATAAAGCGCCAAAGAAAGCGGCAACGGAAAAGAATGCGCCTGCCAGCAACCCTGCTCCTGCTAGTGATAAGGTAGGCATTGTGCTCAGTGCGCAAGTGAGTGTGGAAATTCAGGCCAAGGCTGGACCTCCTGCAAAGAGTAAGATAATCGACTCCGGCTGGCATGTCACCAGAACGTCCGAAGGCAGCGTTCTCACGGGTCCCATGGGCAGGCAGCTCACTCCGGAGCAGCTAATTGACTCGGCATCGGTGGAAACCATCCAAGAGCACGTGCGAAGGGTGGTTCAAGGTCCCCGATGCTTCAAGTGCGATATGCCTCTGGGCACGGCGCTCCATCCAGCCAGGGTACGCTGCAGCGAAGGCTGCCATCCTGAGAGGGCGTTCCACGACATGTGCATCCAAAACCTGGTCCGAGATCGCCAAAATGAGAACTGTGTCTACACCAATGGCTGCAGCGGTAAACTAGTTTGCACTCCACGCCATGTGGTTACCGGACTGGTGAAGAAGGACGCGAGGTTGTCCATGAACGTGCTGAAGCAGAAGTTCACCACAGTCTTGCCGACGCCGCAAGTTATGGCAGCATCAGGAGCGGTCTCTAACGCCCCACCATTGCCGGCCCAAATCGAGCAGGCGTGGGCGGGCAGTCTTGCTGGTTTCTCCAAGAAGGGTAACAGGAAGAAGGGGTCGAAGAAGAAGGGCTCCTCCTCCCAGCATGGAGAGCAGCCTGCGACCCTCACCATACCGAAGGACCAGCTCTGGTGGCATGCATGCATCCAAGCTTGGGGAAGCGTTGATGACTTGAACAAGTGGATGGCCGCCTACTGTGCCTCGTCGGAGCCTGATGCCAAACAGTGGCAACAAAACACTGTTAGTAGGGCGAAGTCTATCTATGCTCAGTGGTTGTTGGTACTTGAAACGCGCATTGCTGAGAGGGACCGCAAACGGGCTTTGGAGTTGGCCGCAGGAACCGTTGGAGGAAAACATCAGACGGTACAGCAGCCACAAGCACGGAAGGCAGCCAAGAAGAAGAAGACTCCTGCAACAGCAGAGGTTGCGGCAACTGAAGATGAAGATGACGCTTCACAGGCCACTAGTGGGCATGTTGACACTGCTTCAGGAAAGGGCACGGACTTGGCTGGCAGCGAAGAGGAAGATGATAGTGAACTAGAACTTATAGTTCATAGTGGCAAGTACAAGCAGACCGCCGCGGAGAGAGCAGCCTCGCTGTTGCAGCCACCACCGGCTGTAGAACCTCCAGCGGCATCCATTAGCCCCACTGAGGCTGCTCAGCGGTCCGCTGACATGGCTTGGTGTGCAGTCCAAAGCAAGAAGAAGAGGCATCAACAGATTCTGGCGGAGCAAAAAGCCAAGCAAGCAGAGCTTAAGAAGGCAGCGGCGAAGGCACAGCAGAAGGAAGCCGCAAAGCCCGTTGCGAAGGCCGCGGTACCTCCTGCAGCAGTTGCAGGTCGGACTCCCGAGAAAGCTCCGGCCAAAAAGGTGCCCCCACCGATCACGACGACACCGGCCTCTACGCAGAAGGTTGTAACCGAAACTGCTGTAGATAAGAAGAAGGCCCCGGTGAAGGTGAAGGCCGACCGGTCACCCGCGGAGCAGGTAGATAGGCCCGAGACAGCATCATCCTCCCGACGACCAGCCCCGCAACCGAAGCAACCAGCTGTTCCGCCTCCTCCATCACTTCCTCCACTACCACCGCAGCGCCCGCCGGTTCGCGTTTCGACGCCAAGGGTGAGTGCTGCCGCAACTCTTCCCACCACACCATTAGCTCAACATGTCCGAGAACCCCCGGCAACAGCTCCTCAACCTGCTAGGCCACCGTCTGTTACCTCTGCTGGAGTGTCTTCCGATATATCGCCCACTCGAAGCGTATGGGAACCAATGCCAAGTCCAGAGCATGCCTCCTATGCTCCCTTCCCTAACACAGATGCATCTGTGTGGTCCCACGGTCTGGCAGATAGAGGCAGCGTGTGGGGTCCACCTTCCACCGCCAGCTTCAGAGGCACTACCTTCGGAGGTCAGCCAGCCTATCAGCAACAGCAGCAGCCGGCGACGCCCTCAGCAGCCTCGGCAACTGGCAGCGCCCGCAGTGCTCAGCCTTACATCGGCAGTTCTTCCCCATTGGGGTCCTTCGCATCCTACGATCCGCGTACCTACAGTGTTGGCATGGACGAGGGCTACGACACGCTGCTCCACGGACGGCACACCAGCCCGCCTCCCACGGATGAGTCACCGAGTACGATGTTCCAAGTTCGAGTGAAGAACCTCATGCCGGAGATCCGCCGATTCGCCCTGCCCGCCGACAAACTATTCGTTTCTGCCGCTGAGGTGAGGGGATTACGGTACCCCACTTTTTGAAGCCTATGTGGTTTTTCATTAGGAAGGAGAAGGAGCGTGTGTGATGGTTCGATGTCCTCTGGATATGGACTGTGAATGGCAGAGGCAGGCGTTGGTTAACTCTGTAGGTGGAAGGCTCTTCGAGGTACGTGGGTCATTCTTCCAGTTGCGGTGATGCTTACTTCAGATGTATGTCACTCCGATCACGGATGGATCTGGTAGCGGTCCTTCAAGTGCAACTGCTCTTCAGTGGTTCCTACGCTTAAACACCAACGTGGAGGCCCAACATGTCAGGAGCTGGGTACACGGGCATCACTCGGGCTGGCAGGTCACCATTGGAGATATCACTGATTGTTCTGTGTACGTGCCTTGCTGTCCACCCTTATTCGCTCCGCCATGCACGTGGCTGTCTTCAGGTATGGTTTCAACCCCAACGCTTGTCCAATATCAGGACCCAGTTCTCCCATTATGAGTGCCTCCCCATACTGGGTGTTCGGTGATGATCTCAACGACGACTTCGCATCTTTGGGAAGCGACGAAGACAGATGTAAGCTGCCAGATTCCGCTCACTTTCGTTAAATATCCTCCGTCTCAGTTGGCTTCGATGGCAGCACTGGTGGGGTCGGGTCCTACTCATCTGTCTTTTAGCGGTACAGTTTCTGCTCCACTCGCTCAGCGATTTTAATTGAGTCCTCTTCGTAAGAACTGCTTGATGACCTGATACCGAGAGAACTTTCCCGCAGGTGGTGGAATGTCCGCGGCGCGGCAGCGATATCACCCGTCCTGGCTTTCCGTTTCCCGCAGCGTCGTCCATCGTGATGGGGCTGTTCATGCCTCCTGCCGGCGGCGACCAGTTTTTACTTATCAATGTTCGTGGACCATTGCGACGTATTTCCATCAATTTCTATCCTTTTGTGTTGTCAATCAGAGGTGAAACGGCGAGCATCGATGACCAGATTGATCCAGTTAATGTCTCCGTTGCGTGATAATGATCCAGAGGATTGGAGCTCCCTTGCTCGGTATATACCTCACGCATTAGGCAAGCGATCACCGGCGCTTTGTGCGCTTATGCTTCGACTGTTGGAGGTGGTGGAGAGGCTGGCGTGGCATCAACTTAATCATATAAAGGCCCTCGATAAGGCGACTGCGGTAGGGTTGTGTTTTCTGCTGTGGTATACGATCTCTTCAGGCCCAATGGGAGATATTTCCCTGCGTTCTAAAGTGCATAGTGGATGAAGTAGTGGTTGTGTGTCGTCACCGAAAGACCGCAACTGAGGCGGCCAAAAAGGCTATGATGGGGCTTGCCACTGATCGTGCATCAGCAGAGTCTCGGTCACTCTCAAGGAGGACTATCAAGGCTTCTAAATTCGAACCCAAAGTCGTTGTATCGAGGCCCAGAGATTCTTCCATAGACTTCGGTACACAAACCAACGCCGCTGGGTCGGAAACGCCGTCGCCTGTAACTGCTGAGTTGGCCAACCGAGCTGTCAGTCGAGCAACTAATACTTCCAAGCAGATCATGTCAAGGCAAATGGCCGCCGCTCAGGCGAATCTTCCGTGCCCTGCATGCGTGCGACGGCGGTCAGCGACGAGGAGACTTTCTAGGAGTGTTGGTACTTCCTCAGTGTTGGCCGCACGAAGTGTAGGCATTGTTGCCGTGGCACGAGTGGAAGAGAGAGCGACGACTACCCCGCCTGGGCCCCATCTGCGCAGTGCGGCGATGCAAACTGAAGAAGAGCGGGATCTAACTCGGCTTCACAGCGGCTTCGGGGATGAGCACGATGCGGGACTTCGCCCGCAAGAAAAGCCGACGAGGCGGTTCACCCTTCAATACAGTGTGAGTAGTTCCCTTGATCGAGTTTATACGACTGCGTCGGAAAATAGGGTACCTAGACCTGGGACGGCTGACATAGCCGGAAGACAGGAAACCCCAGAAAACTCTACAGAATTCGCAAACAGTGCTTCGTCGACTGTGAGGGCGCCACGCGACAGTTTCCGGCCAACAGACGACAGGTTGCAGCAACCCGACGAGATGACATCATCAAAGGAACCGGAATGCTATCTGTCCGAGGGTGTTGCGGAGGACTCCCATCTGCAGCTGCTGGATGACGATAGCTACTATGAAAAAAGTAGGGATATCAGCGAGACAATAGCACTGCCTAAAGACCCTACAGAAGCGCTAATATCAGAGGAATCCAAAAGAAGCCCGAGGGACGCGATTGAAGAAACGAAGGATTATGCACCAGTGAGCAGCTCAGTGGGAACTCTCCATGAAGACACTGAAAACAAAATCGGGCCTGTTGTTCCGAGGCGCAGACGTTCATCTCATCTTGAGGCCCATAGCGTGCGGCTCACTGATCCCTCGTTGCCACCCTGCACTGGTGCCGTCTCTGCAGACCGAGCCTCCGATGTATCATCGTGGCATGAGGGTGTTGATGACGCGGAAGGCATGAACGAAGAGAGCATGGAAAAGTATGCTAAGATGGTCACCAGCTGGGTGTCGGGGCTGTGGGGGGACTCACCCGCAGCAAGAAGGAGGAGGTCTTACCAACGGAAAGCCAGTGCTCAAGCGAATCAAGACAAGCGACGCGGTGAAGAATCTGACAGCCCTGCAGTGACACGTGTCACGTCAGCGGTTTCCCGATATTTGGCTTCGGTGAAAGAGCAAAGGTCTGAGTCCTCCGAAATGGGTAAGACACTCTCGCGAGTTGCTGTTCGGTTTAATGTTCGGTTCAGGAGCGTATATCCAAGAGCCAATTGTTCTTCCCAATTCGGTGTCATCCCTTCATCGAAAACGACTTGGCAAGTAGCGAGAGCACTTTCACGTTATTTAACACCAGCGGGCCTTTGCCCCACCATGCACCATGATCTGTCGTTGGATCCTCATCATCCTGTTGAGCTCTCAATGGCACACCCTCTCCTAGCTCGCATCTTCAGTGTGTTCACATGCCCTCGACGACACCTTCGCTGTTTTACTCCGCATCGGGGTTGCCGGACCAGATGGGCCCCCCATCGGAGGTCCGAGACTGGGAGCAGCTATCTCAGTACATACCTCAAGTCCTCTCGCCAATTTCGCCGCCTCTGTGCACCCTGGTCCTGCGAATACTAGTAATCGCCAACAAGCTAGCAGAACACCAACTGAGCTACATCGATCAAATGGGCTGTGACACGGCGGTGAGTCGGGCAGCTCAGACGAGAATCATTATCATCAGATCTTTTCAGGCCCAGTGGGATGTCTTTCCCAACGTCATCAAGTGTATAGTGGACGAGATCGCTCTTCTGGCGAAACGTGAATCCCAACGACCCTACGCAAAGACGTGTGCGGTATCTGTGCAAACTTCCGAGAGCACGCTTCCAATAGCCACCACTACAAGGGGCGTTCAAAGCGAATCGGTCAGCACACCGCAGCCGGCGCCTCGCGACAAAACCATCCCAACTGCGCGGGATTCATCGCTGGACCTGAACCTTCCACGCCTCATGAGATTCAGGCGAGATGGGGTGGGTGTGCCGATGGGGGAGAGTCCAGGGGTGGCTTTATCGAGGACAGATAGGCGAACTCAGACACTAGTGTGGGGCGACGTGGCGTACGACGCGACCATGCCTTCACCAGCTCGCCGTTACCCCACCAGGAAGGTTAGCGTCCAGACGGATGAGATCGTTCGGATAAACGCGTCGGTGTCTTGCACCATACTGGACGGACTGGATGCGCCTGATGTCCCTCCGGTCTGGTTTGTCGAGGCCATGGGCGATGACCTTCGAGCAGATGACGGTGAATCGTCAAACGCCGCTGATATAGATGAGCACTCGCACCGCAATTCGATTACCGAGGGAGCTGACGGCGACTACGTATACGAGAATATCAGTGGCCTCCCGTCGAGTGAAGTTGCAGAGCGTAGTGCAGGACGATTGAGTCAGTCCGAAGATGCTAGCCTCGAGCGGCTTCCTGCGAGTCCGCAAAAGACTGAGACACTCGGGTTCGTAGACAACTCCTCCCCCGAATATAGGGAGGAGAACAGCAGCCCGCGATATAACGGTGAGGAGCGGGAACAAAACAGCATAGCGGAGGCTATCGAACCAACTGAGCAGCCTCCGAGACAGATGCCCAGCGTCAGTGACCAGGAGATTACGGGTGAAGACGGCATTGCCCAATCCGAGAGCTACCTCGACACAGCCACGGCATGGTTCAACTCTCTTTGGGCTGCTGAAGGGGGTGAAACTCCAGCTGAGCGTCGCCCCTCAACATCGACGACCAAGAGTGAGAGTCGCTTCAGTTATAGGAGCTCTCGACGGCCGAGCCAACAGCAAGCATCTCCTGATATTAGCTCCGCCCTTTCGGTCGCATATGTGCCATTGCCGTCCTCCCCGATTCGTCGTCGGAGAAACAGACAATGAAGCATGAATACTTGCTGCCCCATAATTTACTAGTGCCCTTCTGCTGGTATTGCGTTTTGTCAAAGAGTCGAGTCCCCGAGGCCCCTTCCCCTGCTAAATGTCGACCACAAGTACCGCATTCAGCGACGCCCAACACGGAGCGCCTCTCTCTCCGCCGAAGACTCGAGGTAGGAGAGCCTGATCTTCTTCAATGTGAACCGTTCCCTCAGACTTTACCTCCATAGAATCTTTCCTCGCCAGTGTGCCCGAATCGCCAGTTGTACAGAAAAGACCGACTCAAGTGGCGAAGTTGATAGCCGACTGGGAGGGCCAGAAGCCAGAGCCTGTCGACTCGACCCTTCCACCGATACCCCCTCCATTCCAGGGACGGGTGTTCGCTATTAACACTCCCCCGCCTCCACGGTTTCCTTTTGAGCCTAGTGAGGATTACGTGCCGCTGAGCACCGACATGGGTGTTCAAACATCACCTATTACTTGCCCCAGCTGCCGAATCCAGATCGCTTCCCTAGGTGGTCCTTATTTAAGATCAACAGATTCTTCGGAGGAGCTCCTTACCGCCGGGCTATATTCTGAAGAAACTGGTGAGGCCGACTCGGTCGCGGGATCTAGTTCGGTATATGATACGAAAATTGCGGGGCACTACCGAGACATCAGTGCGGCCTCTAAAGAGCGAGCGAGCTTTTTAATCGCCTCAATGCTCGCAGCCGCTGGCGTGAGCCCCACAGACAGCAGCAGCAGCGACGAAGTGGCATCCATGAGTTCTGACGTGTCGATAGGGAGCTATGATGCTGATGAAAAGATGTCTGTACGAGGGATTGTATTGCCTCAACCAGTACCACGATCTCGACGATCTAAGCCATCGGTTGTCGACAAGACCAAGTGGATAGTCCTGCCAGAGCGCCGAGTCAGACGAAGACCCCCTCCTCCGATGCTAAATAGTGACTCAGATGCGGCCCCATGGTCACTTAGCACCGGCCTATCATCGGCCTTTCAGCGGTTATTCGACGCTACGGCGACTGTGCGACGTGGAATGGGAGCGAAATCCGGTCGCAAGAGGGCTTCAATTCGGCGGCAGACCCCTTCTTGATATTATGCTTTTGAAGTGTTATCTCTTATAGTGTTGTGTTGGAGTGTTTTGTTAACAGCCGAATACTTCCAACGCAAGAGATGCTTCATCTATACTAGTTTAGTCTCACAGTCTTTCGTTCACGCAATAAAAATTCACCATTCTCAGCCGCGCTCACATGAGGCAGAATGAGAGGTTCTGGGTGCAGTTGGGCAACATCCTTCTTCTCTACAGACCCCTCGTGCTTCTCCACGCGCTGAGCGTTCACCAGCTTGGGATCGGCGTCGGCTTGAAGAACATGCGACAGGGGGTTCTTGCCAGCCTTATATCTGAGCATTGCTGGTATGAATCAAAATGAGAACACGCGCGCCTTACGAAATCTTGGGAAGCTCCAACGCCGACTCTCGGAACCGTAGGGCAGCAACAGATGCCTGAGAACGACTGCAAATGGCGCATGAATGCGTTCTCCGATCCCCGCACTCCGTGGACTCCCGACATAGTGGTGTGGATTGCCTTCTGCTGCTCGACCGAGGGGGCCTCGAACTCTCTGTTGTATGCCTCCATCATCCTCTCCAAACCAATCAGCTGGTCCAGACACAGGACACCAACAAACCTGTTTCTATTGGTTTACAAGACTGCCCTAAAGCATCTCACCTCTTGAACTGCGCGTCATCCTTTGCCTTAACCATCACATCCGTATGGACCACAACATCAACAATGACCTGAAGGACATTGAACTAATAAGTATACAGTGGAAGTGACCACACTCGCTTTTTAATGGACTTATCGGAAGCCTTCAAATCCTCTCGTCGCTGTCCTATAGAAACCGGTATCAATGCCGTCTCGAGCTCCTTCGTCGGTTTGCCGTCACGAGTATGTGGAGGACGCACCCTTCAAATTGAATGGACTCGATTGAGGCACGGTATCTTCCTACCTGTAGTCGTAGCACACATTCACATAGAACTCCGCCAAAGGAATGCCCTTTTCATTCCTCGCCTGCAAGTCCCCTCCATTTGCAAGCTTCTCCAGAACGGTCTTAATGACGAAGCCTAAAATGATATATATGAGGCTTCCCATAAATTCGCACCATACCAGGTTTAGGGACGAACTCCGGCGTTCCCTTCGGAGGGGACAGGTCGGTGTCGTCCACCTTTGTCGTTCTCTGATCCCTCGCCCTCTCTTCATCTGCCGCCAAGTTCAGCTTCAGTAGGCCAGGGATTAGGCTGTCTGCATCCTCCAGGCCCAACAAAGCCGAAGAGTGCTGTCGCCGAGTCATGTCAGATAATGCTACTGTCCGACAAAAAGCGCCCTGCTGAACACTACCCACTCATTCGACGACTTAACTCAACGATCGACCGCGGAACAACATCAAGATTGGTATTATACGTGAACGCAGATGAGCCGGAAGAATTAACTCGGGGCTTCTTGGCAAAGGCTTCTCGGCGATGGCTCAATGTTCATCGCCAAAATACGGCTAACATCGTGCAGCGCTCCGCCACGTACATAAGTTCTCCACCGCTGAAGCAGGGCCTGTGTTTGGTTCTCACAGTCTTTCAGTTGTTGATGCAGATCCGGTAGGTCGCCTTGACCATCTGCGGTCGGGGCACACTGAATAAAACGCAAACCCTTGGTGACGGGTGACGTCGGGCCAGTAAATACAAAGAGTGCCTAGACCCGCGGGAAATGCGGACATCGTGTGGGTGTGTATTCGGTAGTCCGCCGGTGAGAGCAAGAGTAAAAATGTGGTCTACATTTTTATATCGACATTCCCATTGAGCACGCAAGAGAAACGCGGAGGGTCTCCTTACCCCTGTGCTGCCTGCCCTTGAGACCGCCCGCTCGTTCCCATCCGTAGATTGCTTCCCGGACGATACCGACGATAGAGCACTCGAGGAAGAGTCGGATATCTGTCAACATAGCCAGTCGGCAGTTAGAGTGAAAACTAGCGACATCGAAGGTTTCTAAGCTGTCGTGCTACCGATTCAGTATCCCCGAGAAACACTATGTGATCGCCGTCGTCCTCCCGTATCGATGATCGCCCCGACATGCTTACAACTCCACCAGCATCTGAAGCCTGATCAGAGGCTCCTCCGAAGAATTGACCTGCAGACTTGTGATCCTGATAGTTCATGGCCTAGCTACCTGGGGTCTTGTCTCCTCTGGCTGACATCGGTGTTGTTGGTTGGTCTCCAGACCACGGTACAGGTATGGCTACCGATAGCTTTCGACCGCCGCTACCACCAACGGTCGTCTCATCTGTCTGAGTCATGACGCTTGTAAGCTCTTTATGGCCGCAATCCGCAGTCCGATGATCATCCACAGCATGAACTCGCGCCCGGCTGGTATGGCTGCCGAAGAAACATGCGAAGCATCGGAGGCGCCGCCGCCGCTTTTGACCGGACAACGACATTCCAGAGAAAACCTAGAAACCCGCCGAGTGTTCCGAACGGACGGACACTCACGACGACAAGTAATACACAACTCCGACTGTGTTGGGCGACAACATCTCCTGGATAAACAAAGTAGCATGGCGAAAAGCATGGACAAAAGAGAAAAATGGTAGTGTTGGCACAAAGCCAGATGGCGGATTCTCAGCCGTAATGCGAGTCGGAGTAGTGGGCATGCAAAAGCGCTTTTCGAACTGATTCTAGTCGAACGAAAACTTCATCAATGGTATCCTCCTCGGCACCTAAATCCTTAAGTGACCTCTGGGCACATTGTAGGAAGCAGTCCAGATGGAAATCGGTCATGGCAAGCGTTTGATGAACTTCCTCGAGGCTTCTGCCGTGGTACTCCGCCGAGCCTGAGCCAAGATAGTCGAGTAGCCACTTAAGGCGCCGTAGCACCTCCGAGCAGTGTGCTGATATAGTCTCCCTGGGCCTTCTTGATGAGCTCAAGTTTAGAGCCTTCAAAGAACATGTTAATCCTGGAATCTCGCTCCACAAATTCGTACCTGGAGCAGTTCATCATACTACCAAGCGAGCTGGGCTAAACGGTCCTACAGGTGACTTATGAAATTGGCGAGCCCCTCGTGGCCTCCTAATTTCATGAAGAGCTGATCTAAGCCTTCGGTATCATTCTTCTTCTTGGCAGCTTCCATCCGCACCGTACAGCCAATCGTAATGTCGGAGCGGCAACCATTAACAACCTGATAACGATTGTGCATAGATGAGCATAGATGACTCGTGGCCATGCCTGCGCCATATCGTCCATTGTGTCCGCGTCTATGTTCATTTCTTTGGCGGATCTAGCGAGAATCTCTAATACTGCGTCGAAATGGTAGCTTGTAATGTTCATGCGGTAATGTGCGGGCTTAAGGTGGGTAGGGTCATATTGGATCGGGCCTCCAAATGCCCCACTCAAATACTGGTACCTATGCACGGGTGGGCGGTCCGGAGGGGGACGACAGGGAGGAGAATCTTGGTTACATCTTCATGCGTATCCTTCTTTGTGTTGCTTTGTCCCGGTTGAAGAAGAACTGTACTCGAGAGTCGAGCACGCAGCGGTCGTACCTACCACCAGACCGCTACACGAGCCATGCCAGGGTGACTCACATATTCTCAACAAGGGACTCCAAGTTCATATCACCACCCAGTCGAGCTAGCAAAGTCTTACCGTTCTTCATTACCCCGGGTGCTGAGCAGACGGATAGCGAGATGAACGATGATGCGGCACTATTGGTTACCTTCGACATGTTTCCGTCCCATGACTTGAGAACGCACCTCCTCAATGGTAATAAGAACCTCGTCCATCACAGCTTCGTCAACTCCGGTTCCCAACATGGCACGTTGAAAGTCGGCCAGGAATGCGTCGAAGTGGAAATCATTTACCCTCAGGTTCTCATGAATAGCGTAGAGCTCTCGGCCGGAGAACTTTTTAGGCCCACCAAACATCTCAATGAAATATTTCGTTTGGCCTTCCTTAATTTTGTCAATTCTTTTGCTGTCGAAGTACTCCTTTATCCGAGCATCGGTGCTCACGATCTGATAGAGCACGTTCAATGTCTCTCTTATGCCTTTCTCCCCGCCAAGCCTGAGCAAAGAAGCGGTCGATAAAGGACGACCATGAGTCATGCCCGATGAGTCGAGCGGAACGAGCTAGATGAACCCTGTGTTACTGGGGCAGATCGTACGCCGCTCATACGGGGAGGGAATATCACAGGAAGGTGTGGCCGCTACCTACTTTCTATAAAGTTGGTCCTTGCCGAGGGATAGGTTCTTGAGCGCGACTTCCTTTCTTACTCCATACCCTGTTGTGACCATTGGTCGCACAGGCTGTAGCAGCTTAGCAAGGTCTCGTGCGTCACCTAGGATAGGACCCATACCAACGGATAGCCTAGGAGACTAGGGACTACTTCTCTTTAGATCCAGCTCTCTCAAAACGGTCTCCTTTATGAGACCAAGCATTACATCAAAATGGTAGTCGGTAATATTCATGTTATAGTGCGCCGGACGCATATCGTTGGAGTCGTAGCTGGTTGGGCCTCCTGCAAGGTAACAAAAATTGCCCAGGAAATCCCCCGAATAGCTGAGTACTAGGCTACCAGTAATTCCACATAGGAATTGGACCATCTTTTTCTTGATCGAGGTTATCTTGGCTTTGTTCTTATCAAAAAAGCTGCGTAAAGTGGTGTCAACAACTGCTTTATCATATACGATATCTATTAGCTTCGTGATCGCTGGTTCGCCTCCAAGCCTATCGTACCTACAACGTCGCTGTTTCAGATCACCATACACCTGTAATCTACAGACTACGGTATAAATCGACGACGTAATACTGTCTTCAAGTAGGCGATGATAGAGGCAAATTCCCCTGGATTTCGAAACAGCGGAAGAGACCTCACATAGGTTTCATGTTCGCCAGCTGCTGAGCTCGTTTAGCATCATGCTTCTTCAGTTCGGGATGTACGACGGATGGTCGAGCGGTTTCGAGGAGAACTGTGCCTGATACAAAACATTCACTGTAAGCTTATATTCAAGCCGGAGTTCGGGAAAATTGGACAGGAGTTCCCCAGGGCAGCGGAGTTGATACCATTCACTTCATATAGCGAAGCCGGATGGCGGGATCGAACCGCCGACCTTCAGTTTACAAGACTGACGCTCTACCACTAAGCTAAACCGGC
>JAAPAO010000403.1:0-21743 GCA_013115145.1 Perkinsus chesapeaki | reverse complement strand
TTAAGTAAGCTACTTTATTATTAATTAGTAAGCTACTTTATTATTAATTAGTAAGCTACTTTATTATTATTCAGTAAGCTACTTTATTATGTATTGCTGAAATCCTAATCTGTTTACACGTTAACCTTCACTAAAGTTTATCCGCTCGCTGCTCCTCGATACTGTCATTATCCATGTCGTATCTTTATCAGGTTAAGTGTCCGATAACTGGACAAATGATCAGAGCCAGCGAGCTCTCAGAGCATCTGCGTGTTGTACTGCTTGACCCGAAATGGAAGGAGCAGAAGGAGAAGGCAGGCCACTTTGATATGTTATCTGTCCTGATGTTTCCCAGGTCCTCGATCGAGCCAGACAGGATACCAACTACGATCAAGCGAATATCGAGTCCAACTTGGCCAGCTTCATCATCAAGAGGCCAGATCTGTTCGGTACCGTAGAGGAGGAAATTGAACATCAGGTAGGTCGCGGCAGTTCAAGTTTTCCTCTTCGTTGAGATTTTCGATTAGGCGTCGGTTGCCGCGGAACAATCTATGATGACAGCCTCCTATGACGCTGGTCCGCAAGCCAGTAACGTAACGGATGCGGCGAACCAGATGCCAGGGCTGTTCGGTGCGAGAGGAGGCCTGCCAGGTAAGGTGGGTTGAGAGGCTGGCTGTCATGTCTAGACTTAAGGTATGCCACCGCTACCGCCACAGAGATCGATGCCACCTATCCCGCCATCGCAGCAACCTCCGGCGAAGAAGGCGAAGAAATAAGGGGATAGATGTTACGTTTACTACTCATAAAAGATCGTATCTAAGGTCGATTCGTGTCTGGTTAGGTTGTTAATAATGAGAGTCTGGTTATCTCTACGTATTATTATTTCTACTATTATGATTCTTGTTTATTAGGTAGTATTATAATAATAATTGATATTCGTTACTTATGATAAAATAGAAACTAATATTTATATAAATATTATTACTGGTGCTGCCATTTGTATAAGGGAAAGAAATACGGCAACTTTTTCAAGGAAGTAAATCTCACAAGGTTTTCTCTACGTGGATCCTTGAGTACTACTACCGTCCAGGACGTCCCTTTCCGTATTGTACATAGTCCTATGCCCTACAACTCCTCCTATTACTCCTACACTGATTGGTCGGTAAAGCGCTCTTGGGGATGCACGGGTTGTTGTGATGATAATAAGACTACTGCAAAGGGGAAAGGAAAGGGAAAAGGCAAAGGGAAAGGGAAAGGTGTGACTTAACCATAGAAACCGTTTTCGGTAAAATATTCAACGCACTATTTGATTCCTCTCCGTTGGACTTGGGAAATGCGCCTCGGAATCGGGCCTGCGAAACGACTCAGGAAAATGCACATTCGGTCCTGGACGACTGCATTTACTGCTTCACGAGCTCAACACTGTTTAATTTCCACAAATTGTGGACCTCGCAGTGTTCGCAGGTGTTTCTAGACTTGCTGTGTGATAGATAACTTTCTCAGGTAAGGGAGCAGCTCCGAGAAGGCCCATGCGATCTGGTGATGTACGGTATAATCAGAACTTTCAAAATGAATGTAACGTTAAATCTGAGATAACTGTTCCGCCGCCCCCGGAAACGCAAATGTAAGTGCGGCCGAGACCCTTGTAGGAAATCAGCTCTTGTGTGGTTACACGGTTGAGGTAGACCATTTATTTGCTGCGTTCTACTTTTCAGGTGAGATATTAAATTTCCTGAACCAATCTTCATAGAATATGTGATACCTTCGAGTTTGGAAAAACAGAAAAAGGAAAATTTAGTAAAAATTTTCAGAAATTTTCTTCCTCACGGACATGAAATTTCAGCCCAGAACTCAAAATGTATTAACAGCACTGTATCTCTCAAGCGCATGTAGGCAACAACGCTGGACGGTTTCAGATTCTGGGACTCACACTGTCATCTTGATTGGATCATGCTGAAGTCTGGTATGGGTCGAGCCATCAATCGCAACAAGATAGCCGTCAAAATGGATCTGCAATTACCAAAGCTAGATGGCTTCGCCAGTGACAACTTTGGGGAGAGTTTTGGAGGCTGCGTTATAGCTGGCTTTGGACTGTAAGGTGGGCCAGCGTGAAGTCGACTTGAGGTTTTTCAGGAATACCGTATATGCCTTTGTTTGTATTTTTTATTTAAAATAGGGGCCTTGGACCTAGTAGCATCACGGAAAGGTGTTACTCGTCCAGTTTCTTATGCGGAGATATGATAAAAGGTCATCAGTCAAAAATGTTGCCAAAATAAAAAGAAACATCAAATTCATTCCCTCTAGGGCCGCCGCCCATTGAGTAATCGTCAATTGAATGTTTCTATTTATTGAGTCCGGAAGTAAGGAGATGAAGGACGAAAGGATACCATCCCAGCTGGGACTTCAACTTTGTTTTCCTTTCGGGATGTATGATAAGTCTCGTATATTGTAATGTTCCGTCTTTCCACTAGAACCCTCGCCTACTTCCTAATAATGGTCTTCTTCTTCTTCTTCCTGCTGCTCCCTCTCAGATCCACGGTCCATTCTACCATTGAGATACTGGAGTTTGCTAAATCATCTTATTTCTTAAAGGATAAAGTTTATGGAGCATTTGGCTGCCATCCGCATTGTTGCGAAGAGTGAGTTTGGACGCTCAATATCTCCGATTTTTTCCGAGGCGAAGCCGACTTGGGAATCGGCCATATTGATCAGTGATCAATGATCACATAGTAAAGCTCAAGCAGCTCACTGAGGTCACTTTCCCACTGCCAGAGGATTCCACGCGCCGGAATTTATAGAATCATTTGACGTTGACTTTTTCCGTGCATTTTCTTCAACTTACCTCACCTTTTCGTGTTATACTTGTTATTATACATAAGCCTTAGAGTTCAATAAATCAATTTGTTATTTTACAACAATTGTTTTTCGTTATGAATTTGCCTTCCTATTTAGTCATATTAATTTGTCTATTACTGTTGTACCTTAATCAATATCACTGTACGTCGAATCAACAGGGAGTCGGTCATCTCTCAGTGAAGAGTCAGTGGAGAGTCAGTGGAAGCTCGCACTGGAGCCTAGATGACTGCGAGCCTCGCAGTAATGTGATTCTGGCGTGGAGATTCAATGGGAAAACTTGCTAAGAAGGATGTTCCTATACGGAAAGGAAACTTCAAATGTATCCCTTCCATGAATATATGGTGCATCTCTATAGCTCACTGGGTGCTAGTGTAACCTCAACCTTACTACTTACATCTTCACCTCCTTGTTTGACATTGGTTTGGATACGTCTTTCAGATATAATGACGAGTTCGAGAAGGCAATAATTGATGCAACGCATCATCCTCGGGCAGTCGCCTTGGGGGAATGTGGATTAGATTACTTTGGTGGTGGCGGGAATGTTGATAAAGAAATTCAGAAGAAGGTAAACAATACTTTGATGTGGCTAGCAGTCTGCCGTCGCTTTGTATAAGTGTCCGATCTGGGCATTTTGAATGGCCTATATAAAAGAAGGTCTTCGGAACTGATTCTGACCATTACACAAGTCTCACTGGAATCTTACAGCATCTCGTTTGGTTTTGCTTCGGTTGTTCGGTTTCATCTTAACTCAATGGAAGTAGACTAACATATCGTGCTTTGCTGTCGAAGCAATGCTGTGTGGCGAAATTAGTTCTAGATGTCGACCTCGAGAGAGCGTTGATGCGCTTCCAACACTTTTTCAGGTGTTCGCGACACAGCTCGGGTTGAAGCCTGTAAAAGACGGTATGCCTGTGGTGCTGCATCTTCGTTGTGCTGAAAGTGACTCAATGAGGATAATGAAACAGCATTTACCAAGAGAACATCCGTGAGCATCAATGAGCGCTATAGAAGCATTCACAGCTTTCAATTTTACATTGCTTCCCACCCACAGCAATAGTGGGTGGGAAAACCGTCAATCTACGGGAGTTTGATATTATTTCCTCACTGAAATGCATCGATTGTTGGTGTAACGACAATTTATCAACTAACACAGAGTAAATGAAGATTGAGCATATTCATCTGTACTATATTGTGAAGCTTTACTTGCTAATATACTGTCACAAAATGTGGACACAACACAAGCTCTTCATTGGAGCCTATCCTCTCCTCCAGGCGCTTGTCCGATAACAGTCTGACTACAGTTACACTCCATTGGTTTTCTTCTGTGTTTTCTCGGCCACTTCCGTCCATGGATTTGCTTCTGTGTTTTATCGGCCACTTCCGTCCATGGATTTGCTTCTGTGTTTTATCGGCCACTTCCGTCCATGGATTTGCTTGTGTGTTTTATCGGCCACTTCCGTCCATTGGTTTGCTTCTGTGGTTTATCGGCCACTTCCATCCATTGGTTTGCTTCTGTGTTTTCTCGGCCACTTCCGTCCATTGGTTTGCTTCTGTGTTTTCTCGGCCACTTCCGTCCATTGGTTTGCTTCTGTGTTTTATCGGCCACTTCCGTCCATGGATTTGCTTGTGGTTTTTGTCAGTATCCACGTACATTGCTTCTCGGATTCACCAAGATTCCTCCGAGCTATCGCCACTGACTTCCCAAATGCTTACTTTGGTTATGCAGGAGTGGTATCGTTTGTAAAGAACAGAGACCTTCAGGAGAGTGTTCGAATGTAGGGAACTCTTAAAAAGACGGCATTTACAGCTCGAAATATCCACTTTAATGTCCACAAATCTGAGCTTCGTTTGACGGATTTGAAACTTGAAATATTATTCCACGGAATTAAGATGCAGAAGATTTCCGTTAATCTCATCTTCAGTACCCCAGTAGATCGGTTAGTGCTGGAAACTGATGGTCCGTATCTTGCACCAGAACCGTATAGAGGTAAGCTGGTCACAGGAAACTAGTGATGCTGTTGAGAATCCGTGATCAGGCAACGTGGCACACTGTGGAATGATACCAGTTGTTGCCCATCACATTGCTAGGATAAAGGGGATCGAAGATGTAAGTCTTCTAGAAGTCTCACAGAGATGTGTTCCTCGAGAATAGAAAAGCAGTCAAATTACTGAGACACAACGAAAACTTGGCTAGAAAAGTATTCCTAGCCTTCAAGTGTTCCTCAGCCTTCGATAAGTGAAGTTCGATTCATGCGGCGAAAATGAGTAATTACTTAGTCCAGTGGAATCTTTCCGAGAAGTGAAGTCCTCAAAGTCGTATCTTAGGTGGACGGTATGATTATCAAGTGCACCGAGAACACTAGGAAACTATATAGAATCGATGACGTATTGCGTAACTGAGAAATTGTACAACGGCGACTGTCAATTTACTCGCATGGCTTCCTGATGGTGGTGCTGAGTTATTAATTAATGGTTCGTGCTTACTTAGCACTTGACAAATCTGTTATAGTCCCACCGATCATATCGAGGTCAATAGAGGTGTTGGTGAAGTGCTCTCTTAAGTAACAGCTTAAGGATATTAACGAGGTGCTTGAAAGTTGGGCATGCTTCGAAGTGACTGCATATTACAATAAATGAATATTAATTACGAATATGTGTTTCCAAAAGCATGGGTGAACAGACAAGCAATATAGTTCGATACCTGAAAATATCAGGTTAATATTAGTATTTAATAGTAGAGGCTACTTCCTACCACGCGGTCACGTAAACTGTTTGATATCCTTCCTTTATGGCAACCGGAGATGATTACTCTGCTCGTCAAGCAGCCTCAGTATACGAACTGTGCCTTAAACTCGGTCATCACCTGGATGATGTCCGAGACAGAGCAGCCAAGGCACTCATAACAAAGACCTCCACCGGGCTGGCAAACTACACTACTGTGTCGAGTGAGCGAGAAATTGCATTCCGGAATTTGTACGGTATGACTTAGGAGTTGTGGAGTTCCCTCAGCTAGCTCTCCACTGGCTTAACGACAGACATACAACTGCCGATACTGGTCTTGTTAAGGGTTTCATTAAGTTCTATACGGCAGTGGTGGCCACTTGTATCGCGGAAAACGCTCACATTAAAGAAAGGTGAGTAGGGTGCTGCTGTTGCTAAGAGGCTGTAATCTACAGCCTGTAGGTGTCCCAGCAGGTCTTCATCGTTTTACTCTTTGATGCAGTTTCCTTCCGCTTTTTCCTGGAATTTCGCGCCGTATGATTTCCAGTTTATAGTTTGAGTACATTCTAAGCTTCATCCGTATATTTGCGTGATTGGGCCGGAAGAATGGCGACACGAGTGTCTCTTATGGTTTGAAGTTGTGTTATTGTTATCAGGTTCATCTCCAGTGGAGCTGTTCAGTTCTTCGAAGATTTCCGAGGCTTCGAGGCGAGGTACCGCCACTGTACACTGTTTCACTGGCTTGTTTAATTTGCGCCTCATTACTTGTAGATATTGTGAACGTCATACAGTACGGCGTAGACCTAATACTGCTGCTGTTCGTAGCTCCACGCAAAGCATACTAACACCCGTCGGGCATTCTTAGAAATTTCCTTCCCCAATTTTGTATTCAAAGTGAAGCATCCTATGTCGTATATCAAACTAACAATTACTGTATATTCCATGACCAGGTACGCTGAGGAAATTGATGGCGCGCTGTCATGTTTACTGAGCCAAGTTGGCCCGTCCTCATCAATAGTGCAGAGGCCTCCCAAGGCCATTGAGAGGCAACCTCCGGGACAAGCCGCAGAGGAGGCTAAGGCACGGCCAAGCTGGGCAGAGCTGGTAACGGTGTCCAGTGCGGGTAAGGAGAAAACTGTTTCGAGTCCAGGATGGCCGCGGTCAGATGAAAGACGCCTTTTTGATGCATCATGCCGAATCAAGTACTCGAGTGTTGGTCGAAGCAAAAGAGTATCGGCGCTGAGGGAGGTGAGAATTAGTGGATATCTGCATTTATGATAGATTTATACGAACCGTGAATTGACGATACGAGAAATAATATCACTTATTGCTTATCAGCCCTTATAAAATATAATCACCAAACTGGTATCTTCACGTTGACTGTACATTATTGCATATTTATTCCACATGAGGGGCCGCTTACTTGTTGCGAACATTCAATGTCTGAAAACGTTATTATTGACGTATAGTCTGGTCTTGAGGGATTCAACCCATCCCTCGCGGGAAACCAAATCCTACGTATCCATACTCCTACACTGCTGACATGGTCACTGTTAAAACTTTTAACAGTGACCATGTCAGCTTTTAACTTAAAAGATATCATCTTAACTTCATAGATCCCCTTATCACTTTCCGCCGTATACAGGTACGATATGTTATGGTCTTTGATTTCCCTCCAGAGGTCTTTGTGAGTCGAGAAGGGATCCTTGTCGTGGAGGCGCTTGTATCAGCCCTCAGTGATAACATTGAAGTAAGCAGCGAATGATATTGTCTCCAGTTATTGCCCCCCTTTTCCAGGACTATTCCTCCGAGGACTCGACGTGTGACTTGGCTGCCGAATCCCTGAATGTGATCCTCTCCGGCCTTCATAAGAAGCTTCAACTCAATACGAAGTAGGCGACTGCCATGAGAGTTCGAACATCGTCCTCCTAGACTGTCGCCCAAGCCTTGTTGCCGGTTGGTACATGTGGCGCTGTATGGTGTTATAAATGCATTCATCAAAGCTCCCAATGATGACTTACTTCCTGCGCTGCTCAGGACGGCAGAGGCTGCTTTGCGGTTTCTTCAGCATGGGACAGAAGGCGAGTTCAAGTGAGATATGATATAATATCTCATTGGCCCTGCCGGCTGGTAATCATGCGGGATTCTCAGGCGTCATTTCATCGACTTCGGCCTTGATAGAGAGGAGGTTATCAAGTATCTTGACCTCGTCACTGATGCATTGGTCAAGTTCTTCGCCCCTTCGGATCACTACGACGTAGGCCGCTGTCCACGGCGCGCAAGAGATGCTCTCATCAGGCATCCCCTGCTCTTCGTCTGGTCCGTACCTGGCCTCCGGGGAGGTTAGCTGCATTCGATCTATGCTCGGCTATATTGATGCTGTCGAAAGACGTCTTAGTTCAGCGCAAGAGAAACGATAGATTGATTGAGCACATTATAAGCTGGAGCCTCGTGAGCGAGCTCGTCACTGCGAAAAAATGTTTTTCCTTTTTAGGATCCCCAGCTGTGGAGTGAGCGTCCTGCCCGAGTGGAAGCGTTGGCGGCCTCGGTGCTTCAATCCCTATCGGTCGGCGGTTACCAAGACTACTTGGCCCTACATCACCCGGATGAGCACAAATGTGATCTCTCTGACCGCGCCAAAGCAGCGCGTGAGCTGAAAGCCATGGGGGTGGACGTAGAGGAGTATCATTGGAGCGGCGACTCCTATGCCGCCGTGGAGCTGCGGTATATGGTTACGGATGTGCCGGAGGTCCACCGAATCGCCTACGAGAGGAAGCTTGATGTGTTGCTGTCATCGAGACCACCACTAGATATTAGTAGCATGTCCGCGAAGACACGTGAAGTGGTCCACGGGCAGTATGGCAAAACTCTTCGGCACGCTTTTAATGTGGGCGGCCCGAAGCTTCGCGAGAAGGTCGTCGAGGCGCTACAAGTTATCATATGCTCCATTGGCTCTTGTCGACAATTGTCAGTTTCCCCGGAGGCCTTTGTTGTCGAAGTCATCACCTTGGCCTGTGACGCGGTCAAGCAGCGCACTTTCCGTCCCTCACTTTGGTGGCCGTTCACTCTATTATTGATCCAAACTGACGGTATCGGCCCTCTCGCTCTCCACGCCATCAGACTCCTGTGCACTTTTCTCGTCCAGCTCGGACATAGTGTTATCAGCAAGGATACTATCCAGCTTGGTGTGCTGCCTTATATTGTCCAACCGATGGCGGCTTGCTGCGCTGGCCACCACTTCACCATTAACGCTTCTCTGTGGCTTCTTGGAAGCTGCCCTGTCGACCCAGAGGGTGTTCGTGACGCTGTGACGCCGCTGACACACAACGGAAAGGCCGTTATTACTCGGCAGCTTGCATGGCGCGTTCTGGCGGTGCACTACTCTGATGAGCTCGATAAGAGGGTTGTCGAAGTCGCCTTTGATGGGAGCGAGGAGCCTGAAATCCGGCTTGAGTGCCTCGCGATTATCGCCGCCAAAATGACACCGGAGATGGCATCCGAGGTCGTTCCAAAGTTACCCTCGTTGATAACCGATGAACGGAATTTGAGAATTCCGAGCGGAGCGATGCGGGAGGCTGCCGTCGGCGTCATGGGTGCGATAGAGGATGAGGAATCTTTGCAGAGCTTAGCTCGAGATCTTACCAAGAAGAATCTTTGGAGTGCGGTCATCGACTCTGGAAGGTATATCTTACCATCTTCAACCTAAGATACTTCTTTATCAGCGCCTCGGGAATATGGAGCTTGGTGGCTCGATGCATGGAGTTGGATAATGAGCTGCTGGCCTATCTCAGTCTGCAAACTACTTTATTCGACCCCTCCAGACCGATGCCTCTCTGTGGCCCGATGCTCGAGGTAGCATTGAGCTCACTTCACAGCTGGGGAAAATCGAAAACTAAAGATAAGCTCTCTCTGTCTAAACCTATGGGAAACCCACCTACTCGCCCATGGCGCCCGTGAGATGCTCGTCGTGGGATTGCATGTGCTATTTCTAATTCCAAGGGGGCCCTATTTTCCGTTATATTCCCATATTCGGGCCACACATGATGCCGATGTGTATCGAGCTTCAGTGGTAATTTTCCAGTAAGTTCTCTGTCAGGTGCTTCGTAGCGTTAGGGATCAACTTAATTCCCGCCGTAGTGCCGAAGCGCTTCGACCTGCAGTGCTATGGATGAAGTGTCAGGAGGAGTCCATGGTGGAATGGATAAGGAGATGGTAAGGTGTACTCATCGTCAGCGTTGGAGAATCTGCCCACCTGCCACAGTTGACCGTTAAACGAACTCTCGTAGAGTTGTAGGAACTCGTTGGCCAAATGCTCGTTAAATTGGTTCAGTAATACACCTCCTTATAGGTGTGAAATTAAACAAAGTCGGTCACTAGACCAAGAATCACTTCTATGCGAAAAAAGCGCCAGAATTTGATAACCGAAATGCTCCGGCAGAACATGGCGTTTCCTTGCATGAATGCCTCTACTCTCGTAATCTGCCTGGTGTACTGTAGAGCTCAGCTGGGAAACCCACCAGGCATCCCAGCGTTTTCTTTACATTTGCCGACTCGAAGCAGCTTCGGTGAAGCTCGTGGGGCAAATGAACCGCATCTATGTTCTTACTTAGGGTAGCGCCGTGCACCAATGGCCCTGCAACTCAGCTACTACCATGGAAGGCTACATTGACCTTAGCGTCAATAAGCTGCATTGGAGATAGTATAAAGTTGTGAGTCTTCAGCCTCGTTTCAAGTGCTATGGCTTCCTATATACTTTCTTTTCCGCCTGTCCGATGCTAAAGCCAGCTTAACTAGATTTCTGGGCGCAAGCTGCAACTGCGGCTTTTCGTATTTTCAAGGAACTGTCGCTCGAATGAGCTTTCGTCCATGCAAGTGTTTGATATAATTGCTGAGCTATCGGCGACTTCTGAGAGGATTCTCTGGTGATGTAGGTTTCACGACTCAGCTAGAGATAACGGAGAAGACGGTATGAAGGAAATGCGCGAGACTTTATTCGAGAAGGCATCTGCTGAGGTGAACTCGTTGTCTCACTCTAAATCACATTGTTTTCAGTTGCTTGGTTGTTTTCGACCGGAGGATGTCTCTGCTGGAACTTGCGATGTGGCTGTGGCACTGCAGTCTATTTTGAGCATCTCGAATATAAAGGCGAGTCGGAGTGATTCCTGGCTGCAGTTTTACGCCTTCGCAGCGTACCGTACGCTACGAAGGCTACGCAGTGTACGGATTTTTTCGTTACTCCATTTCTACATATTGCTGAAGTTGTCGAATCAAGGTGATTATTGGGAATTTCGGACAGTCCCAAGTGTTAAACGATGAGAGTTTGTGAGGTCCAACATACTAAATTTTTAATCGCCATTCCAAATGGAACAAGTCAATTCGATAAAGTACCACTTGGCAAGATAAATATGCAAATCGATTAACCGTTTCGCTGTCATCGAGCCAATGGAGAATTCAGCTAGTATAAAGGTGCCATAAATGCTATCAGTCCAACATCTTCAAGCCGCATTAGACGTAGTGAACTCCTTCAGCGGGGCCACGCTCATTCGAAGGCTCCGAAATTGATTCCTGTTACGATCAGCTTCGCCCTGTTAGGATCCTGCTGCAGTCAGTGGCATTCTCGTCCGTGTAGCTCGGTCGCTCTCCGAGTCGGTGACTGGACTCCAGTTGGGTACCCCAAGGACCGTCCAGACCCCACGACCCCAATCTTTGGACACTTATCGGTTCGTGGCTACTCTGACCAGGCTCATGGGAAGAATGGCGGCGGTAGGCCTAGCAGCAAACACAATCGTGGAATTCCCGTCCAGCTGCATCCCGTACTCTGCTTGGAAGGCGAAGTCTCACCATTCGTTCGAGCATTCAAGCTGGTATGGTCAGCCGCTACGGCTCCTCGACGAGGGCAACGGGAGCTCGGGAGCGACGAGCTCACGGCGGTGCTGTTAGACATACTCAGTGAGCCAACTGTTGCGTGCTTCCTGATCGTGTTCGCTGTCCCTTTTCAGTTACCATTATAATTGATAATAAGAGCCTTCCAAGCGTTACTGACCATCTTGCCAGGACGGGTATTCTTTCTCTGATCCTATCGTTGGCGACTCGACCAGATATACCGGTCGCGCTGCTCTCGCGATGCTGCGACATCATAGCTTTGGCGAAGAGGTGAGGTCCATAGCGATACCAGTGCTATCATTTCCATGCCAGTTCCATGGTGAATCGAAGCACATTGGGGAAGGTTGTCGACGCCATTGTCGAGTCTAATGTGAACTCAAAGGTTATCTTGCAGTCTCCCGCTAGCGAGAATGCTACTGCCGCCGTAACCAGGGCAACGGTCGTCTTCGAACTCATCACTGGTAGGGTCACAGCCTTCTGATTTCCATTAGACTTCCACAGGTTGAGTTTTTGGTAAGCCTGCTTTTCAGATCTCGCCCAGTGCCAGCAGACTTCAGCAAAGGTTGGACCGCGGCTTGTTGATGATGGTTGGTTGGATATGCTCAAACCTGTGCCTGCTGCTCGTCATGCGATCACCCCTACGTTACAGGCCTCGATATGCCGGATGGTATTGGCGCTTTGTAAGTGCGAATTTATTGTTTTTGACACTCGATAAGAGAGCAGGTTTGAGTCCATGTCCAATTACTCGCCGTAAAATTGCCATAGTGGATTCAGCTGTGGAGGTCCTCTGGCGGCGAGCTATCGAGAAGAGGGACGCTGATGCATTCATAACGATGGCGGTCTTATCATTCCACACCTTGAAACTTACAAGTTGGCTATTGAGCAATCTTAGGTTCTGTATGGACTTTTAGGTATGATGATGAGCTTAGTGGAAGCCACGAGGGACTGTACCGAGCTTACTGGAGGCTGTCACGGCAGTCTCATGCATGATGTGTGTAGACACTTTCGAGAAGATACACCCGATGTGCGTCCATATCGGGAATAGCTTGCAAATCTGCACTCTGTGTTGAGTTTGTGACACACTTGTTCAGAGCCTTGGCTGAGACACTGGTAGACTCAACAGCCATAAGTTAAAGATTCGAAAAAAGTACAGCATTTCCGGGTCATGTTTCCGACTCGCGCACTCTTATATCCGACTGGCGCGCATCAAATATCCGGATATCATTAAATTATCCGACCCGCACTCAATTATCCGATTCGATCACGAAGAAGATCCGAAAAACCACACCCGAATATCCGGATGCGCGCTCTTATATCCGACCGATTCGTGCATCTCAATTATCCGACCATCATTCAAATATTCGATACACCAGTTATTAATGGAGTTATTAATAAAAAAGGAAGAACCGTTCTTATACATGCGTGCTCTTCATCGCGGCATCGTAACGTAGTAGCGACACCATCCTTCTCCTTCTGAAGACTCTCTTCTGCAGAGAGAATGCGTACCTTGAGATGCGATGAACCTCCTGAGTCTCGGGAAGGAGGTGTGCCCGAGGAATGCACTCACTTCACGCTGTTCCAAGTCGGTGGCTTTCTTCTTCAGTTTACTCTCGAGTACCGCCAGTGATTTCATCTTCTCGACGAATTCCCGTTGTCGTGTGAGCTCCTTTGCGAGCTCGACAGCACAGATATACTCCGGCCGCAGGTTACCCGTGGTGTCTGTCGAAAGTGTTGAATGTTGGTGAGGTTAGCGTGTGCCATCAGGCAACTCGATAATCGACAGGTCAGTAGCTGAGCTTGACATTACTAATCTACGCAATGAGTGCGAATCCACGTTACCCCTTCCGAGCCATACTGCGATTTATGCGATCCTAAGCTACGACTGACATTACCATCATAGCCGCTTTTCGATGCAATGTGGAAACGATCGCTGGTTTGACAAAAGACTCCTTTAGCTCTCGATTCCCCTGGCAATTCGAACAATGAAGCTTGTACTGAACGCAGCTTCAAAACTCTTCTACAAAACTATGTTGAGCGTATCATCAACTTCACTGAGGGCGAGCCACTATCGGTGAGATCCTTCACTAAAACGTTAACGTGTCGATGAGCGGCATATACTTAGGCCAACTCGAGAATAGATTATATATTCTTAAGTTACAGCTCTCACAATGCCTCTGTTCAAGTGCTGTTTGTTCATAATGTAATATATGTTTTACGCAATCGTAGACTTGGTTAAAGAAGGGCCGACGATCTTTGAGGTGTCAAGTTGAGGTATCAGTTTCCTCCGTGTTCAAATCTCTATATGATGTAGATGAGCTGCGGCCCGACCTGAATTTCTACTATCAGATTTGTTCGAACAGTCAGCCCCCAGTCTGTATGTAACGATTTTTTTGTTCAACCATTATCAGAGCCTAATTCGAATATCACAATGGCATTAGGAAGAGTTCACCAAGGGCTTCAAGTTGGTACCTTACTTCACTCGTAACTCTCACGCGCCAAAAAATATGAGGCATGAGCCCTTTTTTCGCATCACCCTGTAGTATCGCTTGATAAGGCGAAGGTGTCGTCATGAAGATCTGCGGCTCCCGGTCTGGGCGAGTTCGGTGTGACCAAGTCGGAAACTGACATGCAACAGCGCAACACTCAAAGTTGCAGGGCAAGACTTACCATCTCCATCGATCTTGATCAGAGTGGATTCGTCCGCGTAACTTACAGACTCATCGGCTTCAACTGCTATCGGTTGTGCTACAAGAGGAGGGCCTTCTCGGCTCGCTAGTGTTATGTCGGGACGAGGCGCCTTTCCGAGCTTGTCACGCAGTGGCTGATAAACGCCTTCAGCGGGTTGGAGACATGATTGCCTCACCGATGGAGATCGACGCAGAATCCTATCGAAGTTGTTCAATATTACACGGGGAGCTCTGAAATAAGAACGATCGAGACAGGCACCGAGACGGACGGTATACGCTAGTGAAGGAAGGCTCTCCAGAGATGCGCCAACGGCGCCCTTCGCTCGACGACCCGCACCAGCGACGTTGAAGAGGCCAACTGAGTGGTTACTGGGATGAAGAATCGGGCATGTACAGAGAGAGCTCGCCGAATCTCTGGCTCACTCATCTCGATTCTCATCGGGGTAGGTGACCTTTGGGAATTCCTCGAAGGGACTCAGAGCTTCCGGGCCGAGCAGCTCCCCGATGCTGCACTGTGGCTGACAGTCATGTTGATGCCCCAGCAGCTCAAGAGGGGGATCGTCAAAGCTTCGCTCCGCTAGACCATTCACAGCTTCGGCCCCCTCGTCGGGGACTAGATCTCCATCCTCAATCGGATGGACTGTGTACCACTGACCATTAACCAGAATAGGGGAGGGATGGGCAGCTCCCCTGACACTGCACTGTTGCACGGCGAGCAGGCCGGCTGCGAGGTTTTCGAGGCGATGCTGGCGGTCGCAGTGTCAATTTCGTTCGAATCTGGCTGGCCCACAAACCGACACTCCGCCTCCGCTAGTCTTTGATTCAGCACACGATTTTCCCAAAGCAGCAAAGCCTAAGAGCGGTATTCTGTAACGGTGGTGAAAACACAAGCAGGCGGCTCCAACTGACACTTTCTACCATGAGAACGGACAGTTCCCACCCATCGGACGGCGATTTCAAATCGCTGCCACACGCTGCATTAACGACGCTTGTAGTACACTGAGTTGACGTCGATAATACAGGCAATGTGCTAGTAATCTCCACATCCACAGTAGAGCCTAAGGAACACACTCCACGCTCCTAGCTGGGAATGCGGACAGACGACCTTCAGCATGGTCTGGTTCCGGCAGTCTATGAACTTCATTCGGCATTCTACGAAGTTTCTTCGAGCACTGGAAGTCCTTCGCCAGCGATAGAACGCGCGACTTTGGCTCTGGAGTGTTTGCCACGTGTGTTTGCACACGGTGCAGGGAGACATCTGGCCGCCTCATAGAAACGTGGTTATCCTTTGGCCTTGAGGAAAAAGTTGTACTGAGGCGGAGATGGAACACGAACTGGTAGAACGTATGTTCCTGAATTAAACAGGAAAATGTGAATTTCTTCCGGGGGCTTCTGATGTTCAGAGCCACACATACGCTCCAAACAACTTGCGATGCACTGACATAGGAACCTCGACACAACCCAAGACTGCCACAATTTGTGACGGCTGCACTCGATTCGAATGCAACCGACACAACACCCAACTGTTCTCAACTCGATAAAGAATCAAGAAAGAGAAATCCAACCGCAAGGCATACAACTAATGATTATCTTCTCTATGCTTGCTGTGGAGAAGGCTTCTCTAGCATTGGGCAACGTAGAACTAAGTCATACGACTGAAAATAACAATACCGGTGGATAATAGCAGTATACGCGCACCTCGCAGACGCATAAACAACAAACAAGGCACTCTATCGCCAGAAAACGAAAGCCCCAATAATAGACCGGTGTTTTACACTTTACACTAGTCCCTGACCCAGAGACCCTGGTTCAGAAGTGTACTCATCATAACCGTGATCTGCTCTTGGCACTCTGAGACGTTTAAGATTATTGTCAATGATGATTCCATCAAGAATGGTTTTATCATAATAGCCATTAGAATCAATAACTAGTGACCAGCATTTATCGCCAAGAGTGATGAATAGCTGTGGAGGTTGCAATGTAACAGAGTAATCACAGAAGTACGGTACTTCAAGTACCCCCCGTGTGGCATAAGAGATCCTGCGTACGTGTAGAATACAATGATTTTTCCATCTAGGGGCATACGGAAGTCAACAATGCTCACCATCGGTAAAGTCATATTATCATAATAAGTATGTCCATTCTGCCGTCTACTTAAACGTATATGGTCATACTTATCAGTAGCATTGTGACACGGAAGGGACCCACGAGCACGTTGCTGGTTGCTGCCAGCAAGCATGAGTGTAGAACCAATAAGCCTTATCAACGTCATCAGTAGCATCAGGGCTTGAGGGTACTCGAAGGGTTAACTGCAAGCTATTGGCTAATAGTCCGAGACTGTCTAACCCTTCTGAAGGAGACACTGTCTCCGAGACAGTCCCCAAAATGTCCCCAACTCGGAATGCCAATTGTTTCCTCGTGAGGGTAGATTTAGAAAGGAAACCCCAGATGCTTCGGGTTGGGTCCGTGATCTTCAGTTGGGTTGGGTCGCCAGTGTGAACGGAGGCCAGGTGCAGTGCCGCATAAAAGGCGTGTTCAAAGACGGTGATTGCTCTTGCAACACAATACAGGACAATATATCTGAGGCGTAACTTAGTTGATGGTGAGCAGGATCTGACTTCATGAGCAGTTCAGGACACGATGTTCCGACCCGCTCTACACTACTAATTGTCATGCTCTTTGAAAACTTCTCGATTAGAACTTCCCTCGACCAGACCTGCCATGTGATTGGCCAGGCAGGCGGTGGAGCGGCTCTACGTGTTCGCTGTGTGACGCTCCACTAGTGCTCACTGAGGCTCCAGTGAAGCCCTCTATAAAATATTGGCTGTTCATCCGCTAACAAGCTACGATATACCATAGAAAGGCGAGCTCGAATCACCGAAAGCGAACAGAGCATCAGACAAAATGATTCAGGTAATATCAAATAGATATTATCAATTATCTGACGAGCTGATTATCCCCCTCGTGGATTTACGTCATTCGAGCGTGTCACATATAAATGAATTATGAAACTCGAAAATCTATGGAGAGGTGGGAGCGGTGCTGACCAATTTCGATTGTACGGCCCAAGAGTTCAGATGGACAATACGGACCAGAGGGTGAGCCCGACACAGTCGACTCGACTGTGGTCAAGTTCCTCGACTGAGTCGAGGAACTTGAAATTAACCTCATGACATGCTCCATAGAATAACTATGGGCCATAAACCGGCGTGTACGAGAATCTCATGGAGGAGCCCATCATCCCTGTTCCCGGACAGATTAATGAAGATTTGTTCGAGACTCATAAGCTTGAGGTTATGTTACCAACAAAACACTCGATTATGTTCGAGTAGAAATTATATGATTCCGAAGTAAACGGGAGTTGCCTATAAATGAGCGTTGTAACCTTGAGAGTGCCAAAGAATGTTGGAGCGAGCTTCATTTATTGTCTCTGTTCTCGAACAAGATTAATGAAGATTTGTTCGAGACTCATAAGCTTGAGGTTGTAGTAGACTACACCGCATTGCTCTTTAAGGGAGCCTTCCATTATGCGGAAAAGTTCCGCTATCTCTTCCGTTGGTGTCAACCCGTCACTTATCGGAACCTGGACGGTCGCTGTATGATTGAAATCTTCAATCACAACGACATTTGCACCGTCTAGAGCTGTAGATAGCGCGCTGGCCAAATCAGAGGCGCTGCGACCCGGGCTGAGCGATGCTTCAATCGAAACATCACGACTAAACCTGAGAAAAAGCTTCAAGATGATCATCACATGACCAAAGCCCACCTTGTGGCCAACTCGGAAACGGCGCCTACGACACGCAGTTGGCCGTTTATCATTATACCAATACGCGTTGATAACGCTGTGGCTTCATCCATGTAATGTGTCGAAATGAGCATAGCCGGACGGGCAGAGCCTCCTCTAAGGAACCATGAAAATAGATGCATTGGCAGCAATTGGTTCTCACCCCAGAGCCTTCCAGACGGAGCGCTTCGCTGAAGGATCCATCCCCGTGGATGGTTCGTCGAGGAATAGCACGCAAGGATTGCCAAGCATCGCAAGAGCGAGGGAGAGTTTACGTCGATTTCCGCCCGATAGCTTCTCAGACAGCGTGTTGAGATAAGGGCCTGAGAAAGCGCGTAAACATTAGTGGTATCCATCCGATCTGGCTATACCAAGATTAAGCGCTGTCACTATAGCGTCCACATGTGCTTTATGTGATGACACAGCAGACCGAGTACTCAGTCCTTTCAATGTGCAACCAAGTCGAAGATGCTCCTTCACCTACACCACTGTTATATGCAACTGCGTAGGAGATGAGGCTTACCGTCAGTTCAGGAAATAAAGCATCGAACTGCGGGCAATAACCACAGACCTGTCTCCTGTAGAGATCGTTGATGTCGAGATTTTTCTGCTCAGCTGCATGGAAGTCCTCACGGCTGCCAAGCTTCATTGTACCTTGGAAGTAGAATTTTCCAGACGGCAAATGCCAGTGCCCTCACCCGCAGTGGGAACTTCCTCTCCAGTCAACATCTTCATAGTAGTTGTTTTACCAGCTCCGTTGGGACCTAGTAGCACCAGAGCCTCAGATGGTGATACGCCCATGTTGAGATCTTTCACAGCGGCCTTCTTCTGGTTCGGATATCTCTTTGTCAGATTTCGGACCTTAGAGAAGGCTTTGGAGCATTACTATCATCACACACAACCTTACGGCAATTCCCTCTTTTGTTTCATCGGCTCGTATTATCTCTTCTAGAAGGTCCTTAGATTCTGGTATACCCCCTAGAGTGTCTTGTCTCTTTCTATTCTTCATCTGTTTAGAAATGACGTCTCGAGTTTGATACCAAACCACACAGGTCGCTGAGTGAAAACTAATTGTCATCCACTTCACCCCTGCGAGCTTACATGCGATGAACATGCCAACATTAACCAGAATAGGGGTCAATACACCATTATTAGGATCGAACGTATCAGACCATTCAACTGGTGAGCCTTCCATTCCAGAAGCACGGTCGACGACGAACTGAGAGAAGGAGTATGTCATATTTCCAAGAGGAATCCCCCAACACCGTGTTGGCCACACGCCGTCACACGAAGCTTAGAATCGTTACACCGCAGCATATCATTCAAGTCGGAAAGCCCTACAGTATTGAGTCAGCCCGCCATAGCAAGGTTATGCACGTTTATTATGTTCAAAGGCTTCTACCTGAAGGCTAAGGATCTCCTGTGACCCTCTTTGGTAGGCAAGCGTCGGTATGATAGTCATGATGTTACCGAGTATTTCACCGATGTTTCGGGTACCTGAGGAATGCGGATAGAAACCGAACAGAAAAAGCGATTGTGAAGCATCACTTTCGGCAGAGTTGGTGGACAGAATCCAAATAATAATATAAGGAATGATAGATAGACAATTCCACATAAGTGGGAACGAGTCGCTGGCCTGCCGTCCGGTCTTGAACAATGGAGCAAGCATCATCGCAAAGGGTATGAGGGCAAAGAAGGTTGTGATGACCAACATTATATAGGCGAACCATCGGCCACCATCTCCGAGTAACTAACAAAAGCTAAGGACAAATATAAGTGGAGGAACTAACCTCGGAGCCGAATCCCCCAGCGGCGATGAGAATAACGGCGAAGGCCGGTAGAAAGCCAAAAAGAAGGCGTTGGACAAACAGGGCTAAATATTGCAGCCGTACTGGCATACCTGATTGGAGGTGCTACTGGAGGGTTGGAAAGATTTATCATCTTACCCATCAACTTTAACTGAGTTATGATATGATCGTCCTTCCAGCGTGCTATCCGTATCACCACATACGCGTACGGGATAAAGCCCATCATGGTGAACATTGGAACCAATAATTGTGTTATATCAACCAGGACAGATTTGACATACGGCAATGGAGAATTACTTACAGACACCTGATGAAGACTTTGCTGATTTAAGGGAGGATATAAGCTCACGGAAAAATTGGATAGGGTGGAGTTGGTCATAGCTGACAGTGACAAAGGGAGGCTTGAGACGATATTCGGATCATACTGCAAAGTCCCGTTACTCTCGTAGTTGGCCAGAAGGTGCCTGAATTGAAATACATACCCGCCATTCTTCAAGCAGTCAGAGGCGGAATTCCAGACCGTAGAAACTGAAGATTTACGCTCACTCCACAGCTCACCGTACTAATCCCTATAACGATGCTGCCATAATAGTAGTCTTATCATGCGATATAGTAGATGGTAACGAAAAGCAAGGTTTGAGATTCCTCAAGAAAGATACTCGAATCACTCACCCTCCTGACGGGAGACTGGATGTCCATCGGAGTGGCGCGCCAAGAGCGGATGGGCTGAAGGCATCCCCTTGTACGTAAAAGGGATCTGTGGAGCCCAGTGTGATTGCCGATGGTAAAAGATCGAGTGACGGTGGGGTCTCCACGGACCCCTTAGGGCTTATCACATATGATAGAATGAAGCCAACCAGGATGAATATAATTGGCAACACACAATTAAACAAGAACACACTTCGAGTTCGGAACTCCGTGAGGAAGGTGAACTTTGCCAGCTGTACCACGGAACCTGCAGAAGGCGGGCTTTAACTAATCACCGATGGTTGTTTACGAAATCTCGAGGGCTTCTTGTTATCAACTTTCTGCCATATTCGATTCTGCGTGTCGAGAGAAGACTCAGTTGTAGGTGACTCAGTCACGCTATCAACTGCTCCATGCAATTCATCGTCCTGCACAGTGGCCAAGAAGACGTCCTCGAGGGAGGTAAGACCGATGGTGACGTCTGGCGCTCCGGTGGCGTTCACAATACTCAAAGCATCAGCGTAGAGCTTCTCTGCACCCAAGGGTAGTTGAACAGAGAGATCTTTGTCTCCTGCACTTGTATCCGTCACGTTAGGAATGATCGCACGAAGTTGCTTTAATACCTTCGACCGATCTTCGCTGGATGAACCTGTTTGAAATAATGCAATGCGGAGACCCTCTTGAGATACAAATGTGACCCCATTGCCCGAACTTGATGCTACTCGGGAAGACAGGACTATATAATATTTGATATATATGTTAATTTTCATATAACATATAACAAGTCTAATAAAATCCTAGGTCCCACGAAGACGACATCCTGATCCTTACATGTCGCTGTTATAGTATACCCTCCGGTAGTAGTGGAACTGCCTTCAGAAGTTAAATGATTGATGTTGTATTTTAGGAAAAGACTGGATCCATATGCTATTAGCTGACCGTGTCTCATTATTGCTATACGGTCCGATAACATATCAGCCTCGTCCATAAAATGAGTTGTCATTATTATAGTCTTCCCATCATTATGAGCAAGCTTCAATATAACATCCCACATAGATCGTCGTGAATAGGGATCCATACCGGCACTGGGCTCATCCAGTAGAATGTAGTCAGGATCCCCTAGCAGCGAGATAGCAAGGGAGAGCTTACGCTTCATTCCTCCTGAGTAGGTAGAGACACCTGACAAGAAGAAATCCGCTTGATGATAATGATGATGAGTTGTATACTAAACCCCTCCACAAAATTATATCACACATGCATTTTTTAATATTTCTCGACAACAAGAACGACTCGTAACACGAAATTTTGAATTCCTAGGTTTTTAGTCATGACAAAAAT
>JAAPAO010000402.1:0-32451 GCA_013115145.1 Perkinsus chesapeaki | reverse complement strand
GGGTGGGGCAGGTGAAAAGCCTTGTCAACACGTTCGAAGGGCGACATTCTAGTGGGAGTGATCCTCTCCTACAATATATTCATGGTTGCTGATAGCGACTACAGCAGTACTTGGTCCTCCCTACAAGGACCCTGTCACTGCTAAAGTGACCACTACTCCATCTACCGAAACACAGTTGTAGTTGCTCAAGTTGGTACAACTCTGGAGGATCATGAGTAAAATCTTGCACATCTTACTATATCTTGGAGTTCCCCAACGAAACCGTGTCAAAAATAAGCACGGCTAGCCAGACTTACGTTGTGCCAACAATTGAGGCATGCCAGTAGTAGTTGTTAGACGATGGTATCTCATCGAGCTCTCCAGTAGGAGTCATGTCCGGTGACAGTATAGTCGTATTGTCCTGTAGAGTTAGGGGGCATGTTGTAATGAAAACTTGAACACATGAACTAAATCCATATTCCTGAGGGAAGCGTTGAGGTACTTACTAACATGTCATGAAATCTTAGTTTTATAATTAGTGTATTTCACAACAATACGACTTGAACTCACCCAGGGGATATGCCCTAGTGGTGGCTTAGGATGCACTGATAACACAATATAGCTCTATAATAGATAGGAGAAGCATGGATGACGAGGAAGTGATGGGGGGAGGGGGCAAGCTTCGTGCTGCCACACAGCTGTGCCGGGATGATATTGCACAGAGAGTCCTAGAGCAGCATCAAGTTGGCTCGGAAGGTGGCTTGCTTCTCATGTCTCGCTTCTGTCTCACTTTTCGTGATTGATTGCTTCACTATCTATGGTGCGTACTGTAGTGGGTGCCTCTACTTCGTAGAGCAACTCCAAATCTAATATAACAATATGGATACTTGGTGCGAACTGAAATAACGGACATCCTCCACAGAAATTATCAGTAAGCACCTTGTGTTTGTCTTGACAAACACCCCAGAAGAGAAGTATTCTTGTACGTGCGGACACGGTAGGACAAGCCTCACCGATCAAGATATTCGGTTGTTCAACATAGTATCGATGAAGTGCTGTACGATGTTGTAGTCCTCCAATGCCCGTTGGCCTTCATTGCCGTATATACTTAAGATACTAGTGGTCGAGGACCAAAAGACGTACGGGATTCTCATATCAATGAGAATATCTCCGAACCTATATGTGTGTGAACACTGTCCACAATGGCATCGGTAAACCCTTGAAAGGATTCATCGAGCCCTTTTTAATGCGTTCAAGGTACTGACAATCAGTACTATGGCAACATAGTCTCTCCCATCTTGATGAGCATCCATTTTACTCAGACACCAAATTTAGACAATTACTAGTCGATATTCAGAGATATATTGCCTTGTTTGATACCATAAGGTCGGCTCTCTTCGGCATCCTTTCACTGTATAAGGTTGATTACACTGTACGAAGTAAAAGTACGCCAGTTCGCGGCGCCTAAAAACTCGCGGCTACCCTACGTATACAGTTTCTATTACTCCTCGATGCCTTGCTCTAATTCGCTCTCGAAATTTCGGCCGCTATCGGTTTCGGCCATCCGAAGTTTCTCATCAAGTTCGAGTGGCGTGACTCAGAGGGAAGTTAATGTTGCGGATTGGGTGGCTCAGGTAAGATACGCTGATTCCACTGCAGTGTCGAAATATAGGCATATGAAGGCTATGATTGGAAGCTTTATAAATGTCCGCATCAGAAAGTGTCTTTATCGATTCGGTGAGATTGACCAATACAACTTATTTTCCGCCTCAATATACTTCGGGTGCTTTCCGCGTTGGAGAGGCTAATTGGCCTTCTGAGATTGGTGCTTGTAGATCTATTGGCTGCCTGCCTCAGTCGAGCAATAAACTGTCATTCTCGAATAGCTAATGTCGTATGATGAGGAAGTTCTTAGAGGGCATTCGGATTTGCGTGGACAGTTGAAACGGTTGATCGATTAGGTTCATCATAACCTGTCATTCGTATCAAAGCTCCTTCTTTGTGACAAACCGAGTATAAGCTCACCCACCATAGGGTTCTTTGGAAGCTCTCAATCATTCGCAATTCCTCCTCGTGGAAATGATTCAAATTCCCTCACACATTTTCTCGACAAAACCACTTCCATAAGCAATTTCGCGGCGCGCAAGAATCATTGTACAGGTTCGCCAGTCAGCCCAGGAAGGTGTGGCTAATCGAGAGTACTGGCAGACAGTCGTTAAGAATATCCGAGGACCGTTGGCCGATAGACTCAACGTGAGCTGGGAAAATGTTGCTATCATTATGGCACTGAATCACGTCCATTGGTGCGCATCATCATCATGACCAACTAGATTTAAGGGTTTAGATTTAAGCGCGCACTGTGAAGGCTGTTCGGGCGGGAATGTTATTTAAAATGATATTGCATTGTTTGTACGACTAACAGTAAGATACTTAAGAGATGTCGATGTAACAACTGGTTTAATAAATACTTTTAATATGCAGTTTGCAGTTGCTCCAGAGTTAAAAATGTACATAAGTCTTTACGTAGTTTATATAGATATATAATTTCATGGGACCCAATAGGTTCGAACGGAATACTCATACATGTATATTTCGCTGTTAAATGATGCTGCTGCCCTAATACGACGTGGGCACTAGCATGCGCTAACCGGGAGCATACTGAGTTACTTAAGGTAGCTCGGGAGGTAGCTGCGGTATTGAGGGTAATGGTCAACTATATGGATAAAAATAGTGAAGTACAATAGGGGAGTATCTAAGCTTGATGCTAGGCTCTAGCGGCTGGAGTCTTACTATTTTTACTGCACCACCACCGCGTGTTGGTGTTCGTCCTGTCGAGGCTCCGTCCCACTGCTCTCACGTATTCGTTATATTCCTTGCATATATTTTTAAAGTGAGGCTCCAAGTGAATAGGAAATATATCGACAGACGGGTCAGAAAGATCCTTTCAAGGTTCACCAATGCGCTGTTATCATGCATGCCTTAACAACTGCTGGAAGTGCTGAATTCGAAGCCATGACTTTGGTAAGAGCTGGTGCTGCGGTACTTCTTCACATATGAATCAATGTCTTCTTCAAAGCTCCTCTTCCCTATAGTATGTTGTATTCCCGTCTTACTGTTGTGGCGGACTTGATAAGGAGGGCAGCGCAAGAGTGCCGAGAATTCTACAGGATTCATCTGGTCTCACGGAAAAGCATCTCTCGTTGATCGAAAAATGTTGCGATGGTAGAATATAAATTTACTAACAGTGAGAAATATCATTTGCAGTATAGCTTTCAAGTTACCATCTTTTGCTTATTCCCGGCTCGGAACACCGACGGTATGTCTCGTTCAACTGTGAGAATTCGATGATATATCGATCAACCGTTTCATCAGCCGTTTCATTATTGTACTTGGTAAGACGTCCCAGCAAGCGATTGTTCTGAGGCCAACAAGTTCATCTATGAAACAATGCGATGCTTTGGGAATGATAAGATTTTCAGTTGAACGCTCGAATACTCAGTGAGCTGCTGGAAGGAACGGCGATACGAGACAACCCGACCAACGATGAGAAGGAGAATAATGAAGAAGGAAGAAATGAAGGTTTGTTGGGAGATGAAGGAGAGTGGGATGATCGGGAGTCGGATAAGTTGGGAATAATTAAAAAGCAATTTTAATGATGATGATCATATAGAACTGTATTGTTATCCTTGCTCGTAGAGTTATGTTTAAAACTCTTTATTAGGAATTCAGTCGTCCTATGCTACAATGAATATGCCTCTTCTGCTTTAATGTTAAACATGTAATTGTTATACTGCTGTTATGATGCTATATACGATAAGCTACTACTATAAGATTGAAGGGACTGTGTACATCACTTTAGCAATGGATTACTTATTCAGTAATGACGTGCATATTTACTGTCAGTTCATCTAAAATCTCATTTCTAGCCGAACGTGTTAAACTTTTTGATAGCGTAGTTGGGCAGGAGCTTAGGAACCATCATCGGTGAGATGATATACACCAACCACGTTTCCACTGGTTCGATGAACCCCTTACTTCCAGTAGCATCCTACTGGAGACAGCATCATCGCCCCCAGCTTATCCCAACTCTTCGCTGTGCATGGCATCCATTGAATACTTCTTGACTATCCTTGTTCGACAATCTTTTCACGTACTGTCTTTTGATGCCATCTTTTTCGACAAGTCTCACTTCACCGAAGGATCATGAGACAAATGTGGTCAGGGAAAGCTAGGCCGGCCGACAGGCTGAGAGAAGCATCATCTAGAGCTAGGCCCACAAGGAATGGCTTTGACGTTTACTTCTTGTATGGTAACATATTTTGTAACGGATTTTTTTCGTTTTATCTGCTCCACATTAGGATTACTTTTTGACCGTCCTCCGAGGCTATGCCTCGGGCCTCATCGACCGGACATTCCCGTATTGTCTCAGTTTCTCTTTCAAGCTCCTGTATATCCGTATCTGACTGCAGACTGATTGCACGTGCTAGCGGCCAGTCTAGGATGTACGATAGTCAAGTGCTGGAACTGGTGGGTAAGACAGTCGAGGGTTCGAATCCCACCGCATGCATTTTTCCAGCCGGTCTCCTGGTATCTCGAATAAGCGAGCTCAATGCAGTGCAATTGGTTGGTGTGCTGGAGTCATACGCTCGATTGCCGAGACTGCGAGCGAATCGAGTGGAAGAAGATCACAGGAATGCAGAAGGGCAGCAATCAACAGTCAGCAATGTGAGATTTGTTGGTCTCTTCAGTGAACGTTGGCTTATATGCGAGAAGCACAGCCTCATATATTTGTGTTAGAACTAATGGAGCTTTGTATATATTAATATAAATCAATAATATATGAATAGCAGATACGTAATATACAGTATCGTATTATACAATCTCTATATCACCCGTAACTATCACAAGAACTCACTTCAGTGCCCATCGCGATTTTAGACCGTTTTAGGGATAGCGTAATCATACCGCTAATGGCGGACGAAGACGTTAGCGAATAGTACTTTAAATCCAGAATTATTGAATCGTTTCCACTTTACTACGACTTTCATTGCGAATCGGGTCTCCTATGGATGGTCCAGTATTCCTGGACATACCGTCCAATAGTCCTTTCATCTCCCTTAAGCATTAAAATGCTTCTGAGACACCACCAGTCAAGCTCGGGATTTGGACCTGGTGACAGTTGCGAAATGCTCTTTGTATTCCTGCTGGGAAGTGCGACCGGATTTCAGCACAAAATTTACCAAGTTCTCTCCAGGTCGATAAGCACTTGTGATTGCTCTCACAAATGTGTCAATAGCTCTCTTGTCGACACAATAAATTGGTTTTCAAGTCCACCACTCTGAAAGGCTATTTCGCCTGGCAAACGGTTCCCTTCAGGTTCAATTACTATTTGAAGTCTCTGCCGCAGTTCTGCCCGAATCACTTCCCCATTTGGCGAGCTTCCAATTGTGTGCAGTCGCTCAAGCTTACTCCAAGGCAAGTGGGGGGCCATTGGGTTGTTGACTCGTTGATCTCGGTATGGAATATCGTAGGGGAAAGAATCCATCAACAAAGCGGCTGAGGAGTTTTTCGATCAGTTGGGCTTCTTCGCGCCGCCTCTTCTATCGGCTTTGGCTGATGAGCTGAGTATACGTTTGGAAGACAGCGATAATAATATTACAGCTACAACTGTTAGCAGACGGAAGGCTGTTACGCCAGTAGAAGCTCACAGGTGGGGAGGGGCAATCGATCGAGATGGTCAAGAGAACGACGTTGGAGTTGGATTATATGCTTCTGCTTTGTATGATGAGGGAGACAGTGTTGGCCACTCGATCCTTTCGGTCACTAGACTGGGACATTTCCTGAGTTGACTTGCGGGCAGCTTGGTGTGGAGAGCAAGTGTAGTTACTGGATTGCATCATTTCTGAGGGAGGATCGTTGTCTTGTCAAAAATCGAGACGCGTAGTAAGAAGCGTCTGACGCATGGTAGTTTTCAAGATCCGGTAGCGTGATCAATTTAAGACTTTGGACAGAGTTTCAGGTTCATTGTGGCAGCGGCAAGCGTGGTGGACATCGAGAAGGCATCACCGGAATTGCGAGAGTCTCTTCGAGTTTGCGTCGACAGGCTGATCAAAACGTGTCTGTTTTACACCACAACGCAGCTCAACAGTCGAGGCTGTTTGCAGCTGATGGCAGCACTTAAGCGATTGGGGAATTACGATGAGAAATTTATCAACACTCGTTTGGTAAGACGAGGTCGCAGGTTCGATCCTCAGCAGCGGTATTTTAGTTACCAACACTTAATCAGCACTATATGAAGGGAAGGTCGATGAGCAGCAGCAGCAGCGAGGAAGGAATTGCTCGAGTGCATGAAGGAGTACTCATAGTGGAGTGTCTGGCAGCTATACCACAGGTAACAGTAGAAAATGTGAAACGTGAAACGCTTCGCTCCGCTGTGTTTGCAAATTTGTTCATAACCCCCCCCTGCCAGGGGGCCCTGGATAAGCATTCCCATAATTTGTGTACTATGTCATGAGTTTGATGAAGCTCACTTTTGAGAAAGCTTCATTTTAGTACTTAGGAAAACATTGTATTTCTTGCTCAGTGTTGTAGCAGGTAGCCAGCGCTGGAGTAGACTGGTAGACATGTCAGTAAAGTAGGCTACCCGGTGGTCTTGTTGTCGAGAAGGTCGTCCGCTACGGACTGCTTTTCGTAGACGTCGCTCGCTGCACTCCAGAAATTTCGAGAATTTGACGCAAAATACGGCTGTTGTTCCGGGGGGGGAAATGAGCCATATGTTTCTGTCATTTGTTCCAGACGACTGCAATGCTGGCACGCCTGAGGGAGACTATTATTTATGATATTATCGAATGGATTTCATCGACTGATCTACCATCAACGGTGAGTCTCTTAGTTGGGATTTATGGTCTGTACTAAGTTAAGCTTCACAAAAGTATAGATCAACCAAATAAGTATCGCTTAATTCTCAAAGATAATTACTTCGCCATATTCTAAAAGTACCGAAGGAGATAGTGGATAGATACTGGTCGTACAATCATGAGGAAAGGAATAGATTGATGATGGCAGAAATAGCCTACAGCCCGACGCGATAAAATAGATTCGAATTTTCTCGATTTCTCGCTCGATATTAAGTGCTGGAAAGTGGACTTTCAAAGACGAGTAAAACAGCAATGAGAGCCAAAAACATGACATTTAATCGATCAACCGTTTCATGCCTATCTACTAATATCTTGGCGCGCGAAGTTTTCAGCGCGAGTCTTGGATGCCCCCGTTAACATATATTATTCAGCTAATAGACTTTTGACAATACAGTAGTTCCTAGCAATTCTCGAGTCAAAAGACTAGAATTTCTGGAGAGTTGAAATTGAAAATGTGTTATTAATAGAGGAATATAATAATAAGTATTATTTGCTGCGTGTGAAGTCCCTTTATCCGTTTTTGACAATATGTATTCCTATTGAACCGTCACGGCCTCGGTGTTTTACGAAAATATCTGGAAGTTCTGGATTCGCAGTGTAATTCTACAACCTATTTAGGATCGATCCGCCAGAGAATTCCTATCTATCATCGCTCGACTGATGTTATCTATTTCTGAAGGGGAGCAATCAGCTGCTTACGAGTTGTGGGAGGCATCTCGATCTAAAATAGCTCGGGCGTTCGAGAAGGGCCTGCCACTCTCTGACAGGTAGGCTCTTATATCGTTACCAAACAATGTTTCATTGTCCCCTTTGCAGTGAGCTCAGGAGACTCCTGCGGATTTGTGGTAGAGTCGATGATAGTGAGCTTGCCGATGCCATTTCGAGGAGCCTTGCTGGTGGACGGCAATAGTCGGACATGCAGTCATGTTATTCGTTTCTGAATTTGTTTCCGTACGGAGGTTCGTGTTGATTTGCGGAGTAGTTGCTGTTGTACTGTGAAAACTGCTTGTATTGATTCGAGCCGGAAGTTGTCGTAGTGTATTTAGCGCCGCGCGTATCACAGCGGCCTCGGTATCATGGTAGTAGCTGAATTGAATAATGAAGATCAGACTACATCTAACGTTCAAGGCTTTTAATCGTTACGAATCTTTAGTTTGAGTTGTGTACCTGAAGGGTAAGAGTAATCCTTCTTTGAAACCCGAATAGTCCAGGTCCCATCAGCAAACTTGAGTCTGTTCTGTTCGGTCGAGATCTTTCTGAACATAAGTGCTAGCAAGTTAGCAATATTAGAGCCAAACTTGTCAACATTAGGAAGGTACAATCGATACTATAAGCAATAGCTTTGTCTAATGGAATCATCAACCCACCCGTCACCCGTACAACACCTGAGGATGCAGGTGTCGGTTCTAGTCAAAAACGACTGTGCTGAGGCGCTTGCTCGAGATCTGGTCACTCGAGGGGGTATGCGAGAAATTAAGTCACCGTATAGAAGTGTGGCGGAGCTCTTCACGTAGGTTTATAGATTCCCGATGACGGCTTACTATTGTTATCATCACAGTCATAATATCATTTTCTGGACTGCTAGTGTTGGAGTGTACGGATACCCGACGGAAAATCTACAGGCAAATTCCCGTTGGTTTTTTTCGCCTTCCGACCTTGGATCTAGGTTGTTGAAATTTGGTGGGGAAATTCTGGCAACTAACTCATCTGGGGTGTATATTGATAGGGCCCCATTTTTGTGGTTCAAGTGCCGGACGGGAGTCATCAATTTTTGTCTAGGTTTAACGAGCTTCTATGAAACGGTTCGTTGTATCGATAGATCTCCGGAGGGTGTTATTCAAGGACACACTCGGATCTCTTAGATGACTTCCCGTTTGGTAGGTACAAGCCGTTGCATGGCATCGGTAACATGAACGTGGCAGTTCATGAGACAGAGGCACAAGTCATTTATGATTTACCTAATCGAGGGCTGAAGTCATCCTGTGAGCAGACCATATTGCGGTTTAGCGGGGCAAAAATACCCTTACGTAGGTTCGATCCCGGGTCGCGGCACTTTTGGTGTATGCTGCTGTTTTAGGTACGGTCCTTGCCCAACACGTATCAACATTAGAATCAGCTCCTCTTAAGTAAGAACGGCGATAGCTTCCTACCCGGCCTCCTGCTTGAATGTAGCTTCTGTATTCGACTTGGAGTTTCTATCCGGTCGCGTAATAGTTGTAATTGTGCACGGTTCGCTCACGAAGACTCTGAATGCCGAAAATGATCCATTTTGGTTCACATTCGAAAGGGTGTTTTGACCAAACAAATTCGTCAACCGAATTGCGAAGCTTACACGGATGCCCTCGGAATGGTCGCAAATGACTAGTTTGTTGAGGGGGGGTAGGCAAACGAGCAGGAACGTTAATTTGCCAAGTACGCAATTGCCTTGTTTCGTCTCTATCTTGTTCAGGTACTTGGTGAATGGCAGAACCGTTACGGAGTGCTCAGACTCTCCCGTCGACATTCGGACATTTCTACTACAAAGCGGTTTCGAGCTTATCGGTGACACTGGTATCCAGGCTCCTCTGTGGCAAGGTAAGAGCCTCGATACCATGTGAAACAATACTATCCTTTTACTAGGTGTCAGCCCTCAAGGTGTCACCGTTCGTATATGTCGGCTGTTCAACGGCCGCCTAGATGGCCAACTGCTCGCTGAGAAGGGCCAAGCAGGTTGGGAGATTATGCGACCTGTTCTTAACGCTTCGACAATTACCACAGCGAGGCCGGCTACACTGGAGGAGGTGAGGCCTAGATAATGTCAAGCTCGAGCTCCTACAAGGTTTATAGGTCAAGCCTAGCATTTGCTCAACGTACTCGAATCTAAAAAATTAAAAGGTTTGATAATACCCGAACTTTCATGTCCATTCAATCGCTGAATTGAAGTAGACAAACTTGTAACACACTTTTCAAGCGCACCTAACAGATATCTTCGCAGCTTAAGGTGCGGGGTGCTCAAGGTGGAGTAGTTTCACTTTTACGATGTCGTCCAAATCCCATTTATCTGTACAATAATTTCATAATAGTGATAATAGTGAATGATAGCAATTCGATGATGCTGTTTCAATCAGGCAACTAGATCCGAGGCGGAAACACAAGATCCTCAAACCAGCTGGTCGTTGGTTCCACATCGGTGTCTAGTAACAATCCAAGCTTCAGTGCCGGCTGTTAAAGGCGATGCTAATAGTGATGGCGGACAATCAGCAACGAAAATGGTGAGGCTCGGATGTCGCGTGTGTAACACTCAAGAAGTCTTGAAAAGCGTCTAGTCTTCCTGACAATTCGTCACTGAATATGCATTCGGTCACTACGTCAGTGAAGACACCACAATGGGGCAGTTGGCAAATACCATATTCCATACTGTCAATACTATTTACAGATATCCCAACGGTAACGAAATAAATGTTCGCGGCGCTTCAGGACAAAAGAAAAGCTACGTCTTCTTCCCTTTTTTGAAAGCACTTTAGTTCGCACTACTTTATGTCTTTTTGTAGCACTACTCTTCTTGCCCACTCCCGGCGCCCAGCACGTCACGTGCTGCCAGAATGGAGTCATTTGTTAGGGATCCTCGAAGACCACATCCAGTGTGGCGTCATCATCCAAGATGGGAGACGGTCTTCAGTTGTTGGCAGTCGCGCGACATATTGAGCGATTGGCTGATATAGTTGCATCCGAGGATTACGCTACATCAGATGTTCAGGATACTAGTTTGGAGTACTTGTGATGTTTCGTGAGGATTGTTATGTGGTGTTAATGTAGTCAGCAGAAAGACAACAAACAAACGAGATACTTTCTTTAAGCGATACGTAAACATATACTCGTTTGACAGAAGAGATGTACACGAAAATGTAAATGTAAGACTACGCCTTGAAGGAAGCCTCAAGTTGATGTCTCGTACTGCCACAGAACTGACTCGTATGAAGTTCATCTTAAACAATTAATATTTCTTTCCTTTGGTAGCGGGACCAGTCACGAGGCTCAAGATACAGGGTGTATAAAAGTAATACTGTCGTAACTTTTCATAGCCAACGAGTTTGATGACGTGATACATACGGATCGAAACCATCCTTACTAGACCATAGGTCTTGATAAGTACCGGATGGCCTCGGTCTAGGTCCACACGGCCTAAGACCGTTCCACGGTCCGAGGGACCGGGTCCGTGAAGCTTACTCAGCTTCATGGCTTCTTGAGGTTGACCGATGGTCCTGATACTGTAACAGCATCACTGCCAATCATGGAGTTTATAGAGCATTTGGAAGTTCCGCTGAAACTTCTCACTGGCTTCCAACGGTCTCATGGACAGAGGGATACAGGTCCTGTATGACCTATGGCTCCATGAGACTTGTATAACCGGTTACTAACAAGCCATATCTCTAAGCCATCAGGTAAACAAGTTCCTTAGAACAAGACCAGGAGTCAAATATATAACGTATTTTACGCTAATGGCCCACTTGCAGCACCACACTCCTTGCAATATGTAGATTACAACTTCACTTAACTGTAACCAAACACTTGAGTGATAATGACAATAAAGGTTGATTATGACTCATAATTTATTAGAATGATGATTACCAACTAGCTACTTGTATGTGCTTCTATTGCCTATACATCCTATCAAACGAATCACACATGGATACAACTTGTATCATATAAGTGAAGTGGAAGAATTTTTTTGACGCATTTACTAGCCTGTGGGGGGGGGGGGGAATCCGGTTAAGGAAACCCTTGGAGTGTGCACCTCACAAGGATACTGTGGGACTCGCAAGAAAAACGCACTAAAAACCCCCAGAGGCTAGGCCCATAAGGCAGAACGTCTAATGGATCCAAGCCTCTACTAGCCACCTCTCACAGAGGATGAAAGTAGAAGAATAGTTAACTTATACTAATGTATTGACTGAAATATCTAAGTATAATAGAGCGACCTAAACCCCATATAAGGGATGCTCATCGGGTGAGTGAAACTGATAACAGTTTGACACCCGACGGAAGAAAAGTTTTGCTAACTTGTTACCGTAGCACAGGCTAGCGGAAACGCAGAGGGAACAGATGCTGCTTTAGGCAGCCTGCCTATCTGGGAGACACCGTAAGAGGATTTGAACAAATGTCTTCCTTCTGATGAGTGCCACCAGTAGGTTACAGTTACCATTAGCAGGACCCTCGGGTCATCCTCAAAACGTAGCCTTTCGTCCACACAATATCCTTCTCTTCGTCGTACGTAAACACTGTCATAGTTGATCCGAGTCCTGGAATCTGGCATACATTGTAGACTTTATTCAAGTAGTCTTGAAAATCCTTCAGTTGATCAGGCACGATATAATACGGGTTACTACCGTACAACATCATCTTGGGGAATACGACCGGCTCGTTCGACCCGCAAATAATTGTCTCTACGACGGTGCCTTCGGTAGCATCAAAATTAGCCTCTAGGCATATCTCGCCTTCAGTTTTCGTCATATACTTCCCTTCAAGGCCATTAGCACTAGTGTGCGTAATAGCACTGGCAGCTAATACAGTGATCAGCATATAGAGGGCCATGGTGAGGTGGAATGAGGAAGCTAATAACTCAAAGCTACTTCCAAATACGACCACTAAAGTGCTTTCGGTGACTAGATCGGAAGACAGAGGAAACTGGCGGCGCGTCACCGATCTCCAGCTCTTTTCATGTCACACAAATCTAGTGACGGTGACACAAATGATAATTTGTAGTGAACCCGCAAGCTGTATGTGTAACGCGATAGCTCCCTGTTGATCATAGGCTGCGAAAGATATCTCATACTCATCTGCTACATGATACACCTAAGGGCAACTCTGATGGAGGCTCCAACCTGGAGCTTAACTCTCCTTTTCTGCTTTACTGCGGACAGTGGTGACGTCTGTCCCTCTTGGTTGTGACATCTGTCTAGTAGACTGTGTCTACATCGACTAGTTGAAGAGTCTCTGATACCACTAGTTTACAAGGTGAAGCGAAGTTCACAAGTCCAGAGACCGCTCTCTGTAGACGGCAATGTGACTTGAGAATCTCAAGTTGAGATATACCAGGGAATTGTAGTGTACGGCTCCCACGTCACCAACAGTTACATTGTGACGTGACCGAATTGATGAGATTTGGGTATGTCCCTACTGGAGACTCCGTTGAATATGTCAGCCACGACGGGGCCAAACCAGGTCGTGTAAACTATTGTATAGTGACTAAACAACACCAAGAACGTAGAATTGGGGACATGTTATATGTCACATTAACCAATGAAAATTCCTAACCCGAAACCGGAAAAAGACCCGAATGTTCTGTGAGTATTGTAGACAACACAGCCTGAGTCACGCAGGCTCGTGGTTTCATTGAATTGGGAAAAGGGACTTCATATCAGCTAACCAGTATGAATGATAAGCAGATAAAGACGTTATTTTTGCTGCATTGACAACACTATCCTCTGAGGAAGAACTTTTAAACAATATATTCTTACCTTGGGGCGTGGCATGCCTTAAATGAACCTGATGTCCATCCTACTGGCAGCCTGCCGAGAGCTACTGTAATGCAGAGCTGGCACCAAGAAGACAGGAGAAAGAGCAAAGAATGGGAAATAAAAGTAGGCCGAATGCAAACGTAATAATCGTGAACGTAAGTAGTACGGTTTTCGTACAACCCCAAAGCGTAAACAGTTCTACAGAAATTGACAGTGCGACCCGTTGTGACTCAAATTTGTCGCAGAGGAGTCATTATCCCTTCCAGGACGATGAAGGCTAAAGACGGCGATGCAAAGCGAACATTAGTTAGATCATTGAGCTCCATAAGGAGCCATGGACAGGCGCGATCGAGCTCGCCTTCTAGCTCCAGAATCTTTTCAGGAGGGCTCAAATCGTAGAATTTACGAGATGATTCAGTAAGATTGAATGACACAGTCGATGTTTTATTCTCTCCACATACCACCTGCACATCAAGGCGAGCTTCGGCTTGAAAGGTGTAGTTAATGCGGAGATAAGGATCATCACTATTAACAAATGTACCCTCTACCATGGGGAAACCGTACGGAAGCAACTCCAAACTTTGCCCTTCAAACGTGACATAAAGAGGAGAACCATACGATGTGAAAGTCACTGTGGTCAAGTCGCCATCATGAAAAGAAACACCAGGATAAATAGACTGTATTCCATTATACAGCGACGTCGCTCCTTCGAATGCACCGTTGAAGTCAATGGCGTAAGTTCCCACACTTTGATGTGTGAGTGAAAAACGACCATCAAGAAAATGGTTGGTAGGGGTATCGAAGATAACTGTAATTCTCTCATCTTCGTAGAAGTCGAAGGCCAGGCGATACTTTCCGTCTTCGTCTTCATAGAGATACCTGCCTGGTACGAGCGCTACGCTAGTGCTAATACTGGCAGATATAACCAGAAAGATGGATGAGAGTTTCATTTGTTGACGGTAAAAAGCAATGTGCTGTTCAATTAGTTACTGTACCCTCTGAGACGCATGCGCTATTTCATTGGGAATTTCAGGGCTCCTGGAGCCTTTAGAGACACTTGGAGGCAAGCAGTCATTTCAGTGCCTCACTCGGGCACTACTTCTTGCCAATAAGCTCATCGGTCCCCTTTACTGTAACGTTCGTTGACGGATAGTCCGGTTTGATGAACTTGAGCTCTCAGATAAATGGAGAGACCGTGTGAACAGCGATTTATGGTAGCTCCATAACAGCGCGGGCGACGGGCGACATTTCCATTCACTAAATCACGGTGGTGTGTGCACTACCGATATGAGGCAGACATCACTTTTACGAAAATTACTATGCGGGAAGTGTCACCTTCAATCGAAGCGAAGCCCCTTATCCCGGTATCTCGAATAGACACAACAAATGCTGATAGCCCCGCAGTTACATGGGACACGGTGTGCCAGATATTAAAGGGTGACGAGAAGCAGCGGCGGGACACTTATTTATTAGTATCATGTTGGTTGCCTCCGATCTCTAAATTACCAAGATTATCGTTGTTCTGGCAAACCCGATCATGTTTGCGAGACTTGCTGTGACAGTTTAGGTGATCTTTGCTGTGGACATCAGTGCTTACGAAAGTACATCGCCATGACACTATAAACGTCTGCGCAGCGTCATGCATGATCAGTTGTGGAACCCGAAGGAAGGCTGCTTTACACGACTTCTGTCACAGAAGTTCTGTGTCATATCTTATCCTAAGTCTAGTATTATCGTTCGCTCCTTTACCATGGTTAATAATCTCTTTCTATAAATATTCATGATGGAGTTATCGATGACGAGCTTCGCCGAGCCTGCTTCAAGAAGGCCGGTTTTCGGCCTCATCAGGTTGTCGGGCGAAGCGGGGGGCATAGGTAGCGCGACCTCATCAGTCGTGCTACTTCTTTCCGAGCATGAACCGTGTTATCTTGAACTTGAATTAGTATCGACTGAGGCTTAGCCGAGGCTGAACATGAGTCATGCTACATGGTTCAGGAGCGAATTGGTCCGCAGCGAGACTGAGGGATTTCTAGAAGGATTGTCAGTGCTAATGGGTCGGTCAAAGTGATCATGCTACCCACCAGGGTTATAAAGTCTTTAGGGGCATGCCGAAGCCCCAACGACGAGAGCGGTCATGAAAGCCGCTGAACCACTGTGGTTCAACCAGACTGGTTGGAATATCTATTGGCCTGTCTCAGATTGGTACATTCGTATGTCAACGGACCGGAACAAGTTCAGTACGGAATCAGAGAGATTCGCAAACGTCCATTCACTTGTTTCTTGCTTGCCAAAGCATGTATATTTAGGCGCTGATATCCCTCCCTACGTCCCTGTTAGCTGGGCGTATTTTGTCGGCTTGTCCGAGAGGGGGTCTCCTAAAGACATCGCACAGCTCCTAGCGAGTGGCAATGATAGTATCAAGCCGTCGATACATTAGTCTGATACATCGACGGCTTGTGTACAACTTGACTAGTGTCGTCCTGCCTCTTCTCATATTCCACGCGCAGAACACTTCTGAATATTTCGACTTCCGAGTCGACTTCCCATGAGCTGCTGATAGAGAGCGAGCGGGGACTTGAAGCACCGTTCTCTGTCAACCAGATATCTGTAGTTGCCTTATCTAGGAGTTGCGTGAGCCCGATTCGTGTCATCAACACTGACAGTATCGACAGCGTTATACCGTCCTGTGTTCAAGGTTTGAAGTTTAAGCACATGTCTGCATGCACGAAAGGTTCGCCACGGAACAGCCGTTGAAAGTAGTCGCTCGTTTTCCTGCGCAGCTACTCAATTGCAAAGGAGACAGAAGGCTCCGGTATTCAAGCATTTCACCGCATTTCATTTCTCCGTAGATTTACTGATAGCTGTATGATACAGCCTGTATCACAAAACAAAGAGTGTATCATTTGAACACGCGCGGAGATCAGCTACATACTATACCGAATGTGTGAGGCCCTCTACTCTCAGACGCCCTCCCGAAGAGGCTCTATATTTCTACTAGTGAAATGCTGGCATTTCTCCACCTTCTTACCTCTGTTCAAGAGAGTTACTCTCAGCGACTTGTTACTCTCATCGATACTGAGCCTCCTTAGCCAATAGTTTTCAACTCATCTGAAGGTAGAAGTTGATTTAGTCTCCATGATAGACCTTCTCCATTTTAGGAATCCTCAAGCACGTAAAAACGCTGAAGATTGAGAAATGTGGATGGGAGTGTAACCAGGTATCGATGATTTTCAGCGAGGATGGTCACAAAATGGCTGGAGGTATACATCCAATGTAAGCGGCCCCCGGAAGCCATAGTCGAGCTCGTGGAGTAAGCAATGCTTCAACCTCTTAGGCATTATTATTCGATGGCGAACCCATTTTCAATTGGAGGATCCAGTAATCCGATTACATTAGATCGGTTCCCTCTTCCGGTAAATGCCTCCAGGCGCTCTTACAATCATCATCTTGATTGTAAGATAACGTTTCTACATCGTCGTTCAACCCTGACTTGGTCTTAGATCTAGGTGACATAGAGAGGCTGATTATCAATGGCGCTTACTATGGAGGGCTGATGGGTGAGTTTTATGCCCTCCACGGTAACGGCGACGTCATAAAGTAGTTGAAGGCTGCATTAATAAACAACCTGTTGGCAGCTTTGTTGTGCTCAGATACTCGGACGGACTGCAAAAAGGTCGCGGCTTATATATTGGCGTACATGCCATGAGCCTTTCTAGAAGGTGTGCATTTCAGAGAACTATATTAAAGCTGCGTAAGAGAATGTCCGTATGGTACCAGTAACCAGTACATTGATTAGGTACAACCCCAGGTAGCGGCGATCATGGTCTTTTGGTGATACTCTGTCAGAGACCACTCATGTACCCAGACATAGAGGGTTTCGCTTACAATGAGGCATCTAAAGAGACTCATAAGTTTTGGATCAAGGCAAGCGAGTGAACACGTTCGAGTTCGTTACTTCTCCACACCAGAGCGATCCTTACATGTGGATGTGCGATGTGGCCCAGTTGAAGAACGGTGATATCATGCTTCTTTACCAGAGGTAGACCGATGCATCATATTTCGATATAAGGGAGTTGCTCAAGGTACTTTGCCCACCGGAAGTTCAAAGTGGATGTGTATTATAAAGTGGCGATTTCCTACATCAACATAGAGGCCATCCGTGAAGCTGTCTTCAAGAATGGGATTGTTACACCAACAGTCATCCGGTTGAGTTGGTTGGCAAAAGGTGAGTATCCTATTATTTAATCGGGCCTATATAAAAGGCACGCCGACCAGCGGTTATTATCGGTATTGTAACTAATACTGTATTAGATTTCACACCGCCGTCTTCAGAACGGCGTCTTGCCACCATCTCGACGTTTGATAGACTTTCAAGCTTTTAGATACCTGGGTGACCTTGTGGAAGGTCTTGCATTACACGAGGACCGGAACGCGATATATGTATACGTCTTCGGCAAGAACTATGAAGGGCGTGTAAGGCTCGATATCATTTCGCCTTCTGGAGTTCTGTGTGTCAGGTCCCTGTCGACGCTTACTATTCCAAATTCCACTGGGCTCCTAATACGACCCTTTTACTGACACTTTTTATACGCCATATAGTATTGCTATCCGTCCAGGCATCCATTTGGCTCAGACATCGACTGTCCTTTTTATCTTCGTTACTTTCGGACTTTTGCGTACTCAAATCTTGGGCTAAGCGTGACCCATGTCGCGGCTTCTCCCAGGCCTCGCTCCTGGATGCCGGTCAGAGGTCCGCTCTCCGAGAGTTCTGTAGACCCCAGGCTGGGGAGTCCAGCAACATTTTTCTTATCGTTGTCCTTCGGTACGACTTACTCGATTAGTAATCTGACCGTCCCTTTATCGTTCTCGTGACCCTGTATCAATTCTTCCGAAAGATTCTAGCCAAACGTTGTCGTGTTGTTGCAGTTGAATTCAACACCAAGAAGTTCTGGGCTGATTTCCCGATATAAAGAGACAGGTATATAGGACTGCGCGGATTACCACATACGGTCTTTTCGACAAACGTCTCTTGGCTCCCTGTGCTTGTCGTGCATCCCGAATAAACGAGGCAAACAGCGCTGTGGTGAGGAAAATGGCTGTTCACGGATTGGGCGACTCGGAAGTGCCGAAACGAGACTCAGTCGCAGAGGCGACGGGGCAGCCTTGCACAGTTGTTTACCTCAAGAGCAGATTAGGTCCGAGGATCGCTCACCACGACTTGACCGACTTTTGGGTGAGATCGAACCATCAGCGAGCTACATTGAGGCGGCAGGAATTGACGCTTCTCTGGGCTTCTGAGCCCAGGTGTGGTTGTCAGGGTGTAGGCCTCTATTGCCCATAGGAGCGGGTCAGATACGAGCTCTATGGTGTCACGCCGGTAAAGTTACTACTAGTAACACCTGCACCTCGGTTCAAATAGTGTTACTCTTGCGCAACAGATTTCATTTGAAGGCTATGAGACAAGCTACGGGGATTTCTGAATGCATTTGTCAGACAGATAGCATACTGCAGCCTTCCCACGCAGATTTATGATCAACACGTCTAGGGGTCACTCTCAGTGCTCCTGTCGCATGAGTCTTGAGACTCCATCACGAGAAGTAAGAACTCGTTGTTATGCCAAAGATGCCCGGCAATGGCTCTTGAATGATCTGACAGAATTCTGTCAGATCGAGTATTCGTAGCCCTTCATCGTTGTAAGGGTCAATATCTTTCGAGTAGCTGTAGATTATCAACTCCTCCTTATTATGTCCGCCTGCTGGCCACTTGCCCTAATGTCACTATGTGGTGTTCTATCTATGAATACTCGTGGTTCCCTTGGAGGCAGTTACAAGGCAAAACTCGAAGATCGAATCAGCATTGAGGCCAACTTTAATACTACCGAAAAAACGTCAAAGAGTGATTCATCTGTCCATTCCCTGAACCGGCGATTTCCGTGATATGGTGATCCACCTTAATGGTTGTACGTATAGGACAGCAATGCAGTCGATGCTAAACTTTTCAATGTTCTTGTTCTATCTACGCAATCGTTGCGAACTTAGTATCAATTTTCCATCTCTGGCATGTCCTCACGATTACGGTAGCATTCCTTACGTGCTTTACAGATCGAGCGAGGTCGAGATGACGCCGGGGGGTTGCAATCGGTCAAGTGGATAAACACCACACTGTGTGGAAGGTTTAATTGTTGAGGCTCCTGACTATTTATACCTCTTTAGTTCATCTTACCTCTCCTGTGTCCTATTTCAGTCGTGAAGCAGTTAAATGGAGTAGTAAAACGAGTGTAGTGAAGTCGATAACTCAACATAGAGACCCTTACACGACATTATCTGAGTATATCTCGTTTATTTGTATGTAATTGCAATTCCTATACTAGCAACCAGCACATGCAAGTGTGTATGCCATTATTATCCAGTATTGTCTCTCGTTGTCAATAACGAGTTGTCGCCCTCGGGAGTCCCGAGGACAAATGACGCTTGTGGTAGCGGCACCGGACAGCGTAGTAGCCTGCTCCATCACCACCGGGTGGACATCCTTCAGAATGTGAAATGTTTTCTGCATGTTGCAGATGCCTCGGGTCTCGAGTACTGGTCAAACTTTGAATGTAACATAAAATGAACTTCTGTTTTAAAGTGAAATTCGGCTACGTACACTTTTGAAGTCGTTTTACATTCTTCCGAGATGAAAATAATGCTTCAAGGCGATGAGGAGGTATCAATTAACGGTATATTCATAACTTGCTCAAGAAGATCTCACGTAGAACTTCGAGGATTTACATACAATCGTTTCACTCATGTCTCGCAGAAACCTCGTTATAAAGCAAATTACAAAGGCGTGTTGGTTTGCTCAGCTTATCAAGGTGAGGGAAGGAGCCATAGTCACACAAAGGGCCTCGACTAGAGGCCACGCGGGAAAGCAGCTGAGACAGATATACTGCCAAGGGGGCGCAAATAGCGCGAGAAGTTTGGCTAAGATCTGCAGTACAGGTGTACAGTAAATCTGGAGATCTGACAGTCATATAGAAACGTCAGATGCTCCCAGCGGGGATGTATTTGGCGTTTGCTTCCGGTAGAGGAAAATATTTTCTAGTAGAATAACCGATATATAGATTCTCGAGGAGCACATCGGCGTTATGCGAGATGACTTGCTGTTTGAGAGCCATCAATTTAGCGAACTTTTACTAGCAACACTGAACGGTATTTTACATGAGAACTGTAGAACAAGGGAGGATATAAGATCGTCGTCAGACAAAGCAGTAACCAGGAAGTCGACTTATTCAATGATGCAAGTAGTTTCTTCTAATGCACTGTTTACTGCAAATGGTGCTGGTTGATGATGATGATGATAATGCCATCAGCAGAGTGTAGCTGCCGAATAGCATAATAATGATAATACTGCCGTTCGCCTATGGACCACAGTCTTTCGGTCCGCATGGTCCTTATTCAACATATTACTCGCCTCAGATTTGAAGGATTCTCTAGTAGAAACAGAGATACGCATAAGAGATGTTATAACACGCTCAAGAGGAAAAGTAGGATTATAAGATCATAACAATAAATGGTAGCAAAAGTCCATGTGGGACAGAATAGAAGCAGCAGCAGCAACAGCCCTGTCAGCTGGAACCATTTGTAGAACTTCTTTTGACAGCCTCACTGTCCGAAGGGGGCGGCAGCACCGACGGTTCGTCAACCATAGAAGCAAGAAAGTCGTGCATGGCCGTTGCATTTTGGGCTTGTGGAGTCCCTCCAGGTTGGCCCAATGTACCGCCTGTGAGGTGAGCCAAAGCGCTCGATCGAACTGCCTATAAAAGCCAGTTATAGGATAAGACTATCGTGGAAGGTCCTCACCTTGAACACAGTCTCGATAAGCTTCGCCAAGTCGGCCTGAGAAGTCCCACTGTGGCTGAGGGCCGCCGCTGCTGCTGCCGCCGCGGCGCTCGAGGTCGCCAAATTCTCGGCCTCCTCGAGAGCCTTTGCTGATAAAGCTTGAACTGAGTTGTCCTCATCAATTAACTCCCTGGACTCTATACCGGAAATCACCGGGGATGTCTAAAAAACAATAAATCAACTCAAGTGTATCAATGGACCGTACTGCTGCATTGATCAGAGCCAAGTCAGCATCGCTGAAGGAGGCGAAGGGATCCGCAGGCCCGGGTGTGGCACCACTGGCAGGTGCTCTAGTAGAGGTTGGAGTCTTAGTCTCATCAGACTTGTTCGTGCTGTCCCCTCCCCCTGCCGGGTTAGGCAGCAACGAAGATCCTCCACGCCTGGCAAGAACAATAAAAACTGCTAGGAGGGTAACAATCTCACTCTTCCGCAGAAGCATCAGTGAAAGTCTTCGATGCCACTGGCAGCGGCGGTTGCGGTTCTTTCTCCCCGCCATTTCTGTCAATCTCTCCTGCCGCCCTCGCATTTCGCGCCCACTTGGCCTCGAAATGCCCTAAGAGATCGTGATTTGAGGAAGGAGCGGTATGAAGAGTCGTATTCAGTTACATGTTCTTCCAAAGGGGTCATCCATCATGATCTTTCCATCTTCACAAGCCTTCAGCGCCATAATGCAACTCTCACGGTAGCAGAATCGGACAAAGCCGTAACAACGAGGAAGATGTGTCACTGGGTCATAGACAACCTTGACATGCTCTATCGGACCGAATGCGCCAAAACGGCACGCTGTATAAAGACAATAATAAAACACATACGACTTCATCGCACCTACCTAAATCAACCTCTTGAGCCTCTCTGGGGAAGCGATAGACCATTAGGGTCCTCGTGGCCAGTTGAGGGTCATTATAATCAGTCGGAGGATAGTTACCTCCGCTCCCTCCAGAGCCTGTTCTATTCTTACCAGTTGCTCTTGAAGTCGGAAGGCTTCCAGCGGGCATAGTGGTTCTCCTCATCATGGTCGTATCATTCGTATTGATCCTAGAAGCCGGAGCGCTCGGACGTCGGCCAGGCCTTCCACCGAAATGCATTCGATCGTCGCCTTCGTCAGCTTCGTCGGTTCCAGTAATATCAGAGGCTTCACTATCAGTGCGTATTGGCGCAGCAAGCGCCACTGTAGCCCTCCTTGGTGGCATCACAAACGGCGGCACATCTTGCGGGCACCCCTCCCCGTCGCTGCTGTTATCATCAACGTTGCCCTCATTTGCCTGCTTGGAATATGCTCCTTCCCCTCCAACAGTTGACATAAGAATTATATAAGAAAAAGGTACTTAGGAAGCCTACAGGAGAATACAGTCAATCACCAACTGATAGGAAAGCCGACTTGCGCACGCGTCGCAGGGCTGATATCAGCACGCATGCGCATCATATCCGAATCCGACTATTTGCAGTATAGACAACAGATTCAAAGCGCTACCAAACTCCCTTTGTCGTAGGACCATCGAAAACGGACCGATGAACACTCGGGGAGACAGTTGCACAAAATAGAGCACATCGATTGCAAGAAAAAGTGGGTAGATGAATTTGCACGCATGCACATAATTCGGGCGTTTCCAAGGGTTCTTGCGCAACAACATAACGGCTGCCTCGAGGGGAGCCGAAGGGACAGAAATCTAATAGCAGCTACGCGAAAAGTGGTGGCGGCGCTCCCGTATTCCCGAGGGAAATCAAGGTCGATGGAAGTAGCAACTAATGAGATGGAGCGCACTCGCACAACGAGGGCATGCTGGAACGAACTCCTGCAGTAATAGCTTCGCCATAGTCACCGACAGCACCTGACATCCCAGAGTTGGGCGGTCGCAAGGTGGATGATACCTGTATACAAGCCGTGGCTGACGTCTACGTCCCACATGCATTTCATTTGGTGATCGGTTAGATGATGAACCACAGCAACTTGAGGAGTAAGCGAGCTCCAGCAGTTTCCAGGGTGACTCTCCTCTATAAGGTGGCACTGCCCGGGAAGGGCGTCTGCGGGGCTTGCCTGTGCAACATTTCCGGTCCATTGAGAACGTGTCCTCATCGGCGTCCCCGATGGTATATGATTCGTTCAATTGGTATATGTAATAACCATAACTGGCATCTTCGACAGTGAGATTTGTCAACCTACAGTGTGTTGCAGTTCGTTATACAAATTTACTGTCCATTGCAACGCGGCTTAGGAAACCGAAATTGGAGGGTATGTGTTTTATCAGACGAAACCAGTGAGATATCGATCAACCGTTTCATGATTATACTTGGCACGATTTCAGCGCGCGCCCAGTGTCCCGTTTTTATCATGCAACTGTCACGAAAAAAGTGATACCTTCCTCATTAAGACAACCATGTGATGAAAATATCTGGCATCTTGAACAGTGAGGTTTGCTGAGCTAGTAGAGTAAAAGTGCATGGTAGACGTGAAGGGAATCAATCAATCTCAGAGAAGTCCTCGAGATTCAGAAAGTGGTCCTGGACCAGGACTCCTGGTGCGGAAATATGACAGAAATTTGGTAGAAAAATATGTTACCAATAAGTGTCGCGTTCATTTCCTTGGAGCATACGAAGAGGTAATGGCGATACAGAGATCCAACCGAGGAACTGTCTCACGTGGAAGGATCTCTATCGGCGATTTCCCCGACCAAGTCCATCGATATAGCCAGAAATGAGCCTGAGCAGCAGCAACCCTTTAATAAACGCAGCTCAGGGTTGCACCTCTAGCATAGGGCGGCAGAGTATCCTCCTGGTTAGGCAACAGCCGTGGGTCTATGAAGGGGCCTGCTTTACCGCTGCGATCGAAGGTACCCCAATAGTAGCGGAGAGGTTGAATTCTAAACAAGTAAGACTGAGGTTTTCTGACACCTCTAGCCACTCGAGTGTAGCCGGTAGGGGACCTCGATAGCCTCTCGATTATAGGAGCCGGTCTCAAGTAAATATCATCATCACATTTGAGCCACCATGAAGTATTGGGATGGGTTGACCATAACCAGCGTATAGTTGCCAGACCTGCAAATATACACAGTGGCTTCAAGCAACTGGCTTGTCCTTTACACAAACAAACTTTCGGTTTGATAATAGTCCCCGAATTGGCATTCAGATATTCTAAATCTCGATTCCGGACACGCAGCAGGTGCTGCAAGACAGTGTTTAACACTGAGTGTTATCGCGAACAAGCTCACGACAATAATTATTCAACACCCTTTCAATAGCTGAGACATGGCCTGTAATAGCGGCCTATACCAGGAAGCAATCATTCACAACAGGATTTAATACGTTACTGACTCGCGGTTTATTTTCGGACCTTTCTTGCCGATTGGATATTCTTCTGGAGCATCATCCAGTATAACAAGATCACCAAACAAGGCATTCTCTCTCTCGAGGAGCTGAGCCTCCCCAGGACCTAGGCCATCACCAGCAATAATGAAACGATAACTGATGTTCTTGTTGCCCAACTGAGGGAGGCAGCAGTATGTCTCGCGGTAGACAGGTGTTTATAGAATAGGTCAGGCTTCAGTTGCATTCAACGGCACTAACATATATTTGAAACTCGCAACAAGCAAGAGATGGATCTGAATATGGGTTTCCGAAACTTTCTATCATCGCGTCTCTTATTGCGTCAACTTCCTGCGGGATTCTCACCGAGAATGAGACAACAAATCTCAAAGCAAATAGGTTGTCTTCCCACCGTAGATGGAAAACCTGATATACCCTGACGGACACCTCAGCCACGTAAATTCTGTATCAGTAATATACATGCCGAGACCTTCCTGATGCGCAAGGCAGCAAAAGCAGTACTTCACTACAGACAACAAAGCCGAGCGGTGTTAAACGGAGCCTTAAGCCTCTTAAGACCCACCCCGTTCAACGCCCTCAGCCAAGTGTTCCTTATTGTCATTCGTCTCTCAAAGGCCTTCCTTCTGCTAAATATTGTCAATACACTTTCCTCGCTTGCCCCCATTTTGCATGCCATCTCGACGACCTTCTGTTGTATATCACTACGCGGCTGGCGATACCGAAAATGTAGCCATTCCTGAGTAAGCCTCAGCGCGCTTGTCTGAACCTTCCAGGCCTCGCTTGTGTATGCGTGCAAAACGTCCAACGCCCCACTCGGGCTGAAATCAATTGCCTTGATCATCGCCAGCCCGAAGAATCTCGACATCGCAGAGATTCTCTCTGCCGCCTTGGCATCAACCACCGGGACAGTGTGATGAGCCATGCAATCCAGAAGTACTTGGGGTGGTAACTTCTGGTGTACTTCTGGTAGCAAGAGTGCGCTAAATCGATACTTTAGGAAGGCCATCGAGCGATTTACCCCGCCGTGACCATCGTCTATATAAAGGTGCTCAGCCATACCGATTCTCGTAGCGTCTTCAACTATCTGTACGATGATCTCTGACCACTGGTCGCTCGGTGGCAGCAAAACAGAGAGCAGATCAGTCTTGCTGTTGAATACATTCGCGGGGAGTTCGTTGTAAGTGCAATTATCGTAATGGTGAAACCGACCCGATCTCTCAGAGATTCCCAAACCCGGCAAAGTGTCGGTGAAGATAATGTCGACACCAACCTCGGGCTCGCCAAAAGAGTATCGACAAGCTTGGCTGTTGGAGTGTAGGGTAAGCAGAAGACAAAGGAAGCGTTGAGGCATGTGGCACAGCAGGACATCTATAATAATGTATAATAGTAGCACAACCACGTATAAATAGTAGTATATGGTGCAATAGAGGTAGGCTACCCCAGATACTCCTAGTCTCACAGTGTTCATCTAGGCCCACGTAAATAGGTCCAGTTTCTCAAGCTCAGGGAGCTCAGGGACGTTCGAAAGCTCTCGAGAGTGACTTTCTAACGGCATGCGGCCCATGACGATATTCGACCGGGTTGGCGAAAAATTCGAATTTTACAATTCGATAAGTCGGCTATATATATACCCTCGGCAGGAATGTATGGAATCGGTGTAGACTGTAAAATGTGGGTAATATATCACTGCCAGGTAGATACAGAATCTTTCTATAAAGGATTATGACTAATAGGTTTTTATTGTGCAGCACTTCTCTGCCTTTGACCAGGCAGCAGCAGCAGCAGGCGAGCGTCAGCATAGAAGTTTGGCTGCCGGCTGAGCAGCCATAAACGACCCAGCTAGCGTGGTATATTAACGAAACCGAGAAGTCCCCCCAGACCAGCCAGGATCAAATTCGAGTTTGACTAAGATCCTATTTTTCTATTAATAACGAACAATTCTATCCAATGCCCATATAGTGTATGTCCCTAGACTGCCTGGCAGTCGCTGCCAAAAGGAAACATCAAATCCATTCTTTTTGGATAGCCTCTATGTCCCCCTGTTCTAGTAACATAATTCCATATAGCAAAATGTCATTATCTCAGCGCACTAGGAATATTTTTTATCCCTGAGGAACACACTTTAATAAAACAGTATAGGTTTGAAACTCTCCCGGCAGCAGTTGCATACAGTATGGATAGTCTAATTTAACCCTTTTTGGCATTGAACTATAAACACACATATTTCTAGACGTCTAGATGCCCGTATGTGAATGTCCATAGGTATCATTGATAAGCTGTCAACTCGAAGCCCTCTATAGATAAAGTGATAATACTAATGTGATAACTACCACTACTGAGTGATACTATTATTATAGAAGGGATGCATCATATCAAATGTAACATTAATAATAATAAAAAACAGCAACAAAGCTTCACAGAATTGTCGGCCAACGAAGTGGTAAAGTGAAGGCGGACGGGATGGGGGGAGAAGGCTAAACTATGCCGGGGCCCTTGAATCTGATAAGAAAGGAGACATGAGTATCGCACAACAGCAGCATCAATGCAAAAATCTGTTCAGGCAATTTACAAGGATCACACTCGCCACCGGCGAGTACGCTTCGGAACCGACACTGGCATTTCTCAAGGTTCCTGGAAGTTCTGATAGTTCTCCTTCCAGAGGCAGCCTTCCTGTAGTTTCAGTGGGCATGATGACGGTGACGTGGGAGTGCCAGTGCTAAAATTTCATGAAAATTTCACTTGTACAGAAAACTGCCTTTTTGTGATTTCCATAAAAGAATTGCTCGTCTAGTCTGTAGGCGACCGCGCGCATATGTTTTAACCAGGCGACTAACCTCCACTTTCGACCGGGACAGACATGCGGAAAGCAATGGCTCCTCCTCCTCCTTACTTTCTTTCTCTTTCCTTTTCGGCCTGCCCTTTATCTAATGAACTTGTCGCTGTTCTCAAAGCCACCGAGACAGCTTCTGTAGCTCCTGCAGCTGGGCGAAGGATACACAGAGGAACACCTGAGAATGATGTTTATTAATGCTCGAGGAGGACTACCCTGGAGCTAGGGGAGACAACTACCGAAAAGGAGCTTAATAATGTGAACATACGACCTGCGATATGCTGTCTTTAATTTCATAAAATATTGATGAATTGTCAGCTTACTAATATTAATCATACTCGCCTTCGGAAGCTTCGAGCAAAAATGATCCTCGGCGCATTTTCAGTGTTTTTCTCTAATTTTGCGCCCAATCTCGTTTAACACTATGCAGGCGTGAAAATCTGAGCCGTTCTCGAGATTAGCCTATCTCACTGCTGCCGCAGGTAGATGCATTAAGAGTATCATGGATGCGCGTGAGTTAAGATATCGCTTGCCCTAAACCGCCTTTGGATGACGCCTACTACCAATTTTTAACCGATTCATACTGATAATAATCCGACACGAGCTAAACATGCGATTCACGGACATACGAGTTCAGCTCTAGCGAACTTAGTGAAAAAAATGTATTTTCGACCCCCTTACTCACCTCGGGCAACCGATACAACAACGCTCTCCGTTGAGGCTCGACCATGAGCGTAGTCCTGTAGCGGAGCGATGAGGGCATCCTGAGATACAATTTGGGTGTCGAAGCGAGCTGGGAAAATATCAAGCCGATAATAATAAAATTAAGGAAGCTGCCAGAAGTAGTAAAGTGAAGTAAAAGTTCCTAGTAGATCCTAAGCGTCGCAAAACGATATTTTGAACATGATCACGAAAATGCCTAATATTACACTAGAACGATTCATCACTTCATGGCTAGTTACCCACAGCCGGGCGATGAGGGAGTTTACTGTTGAAATTTCGATGTCTTCAAGGCCACAACTTTTTACAGCCCTCCCCAATGAAATAGAATATTCCGTATTATTACGATTTCTCGTTGATTAATAAACGTAAGAGTCTAAAACTTTGTATCATAGTACTAGAACACATAGTGAGTTGGCACATCTGAATCGATCAACGCATAGTATTCCCGATGTGTCACATATTCATACGAGCAACAGCGGCGGTACGCCAAATATAATCACCAGTGAAGAACTCTATATTCCTTCTTTTATTAGGAATGTCATCTCTCCGCACCAGCGAGAATTGAACGAAGAGCGAATGAATCTTTGCTGGTGCAACAAGCGCTACGGTTGCTAAATCTAACTTCTGAATTCTTTAGAGTGCGAAAGTGTCATCTTAGATACGCATTTCGATAATCACAGTTGATTAATTAACTGTCCATCGCCTACCCTCCCAGTGTTCTGAATATCGCGGGACAGCCTTTGTGTGATGAACTGGAGCTGCTCGACTCCACTACTCGGCGCAAAATGGCGATCTCGGACTGCACCTCTGCCAACCGATAGCCATTCGTCATCGTCATCGTCAGCCATCGACCCAGATGTCAGATGTCGTTGTGAGGCGCTGTCTGAATCTGAGCAATCATCAGCTCCACGGCAGATTCACGAGAAACAAACCCAAAACCCGGAAACCCAAAACCCGGAAACCCGAATAACCGGGAACTAACCCTCACATTCAATTGGGAATTTTTAGGAGGCAAATCGTATATATTCTCGAGTCACCTCTGGGATCAACCGAGAGGGGTTTCGACGGAAAAGTAAGCACCCAGCTTCAAGTAAGTCAACATCTTCTGAATCCCCAAATATCACATACAATACTTTGAAAAAACATCAACCTTTTGAGAATCTAGTTACCATTGAGCTAGGATACAGATCCCCCACAAGCACCCACCTCTATCATCTACACACTCGACAGCTGTCCAATCTGCCGAAGATGATGATACCAAACTCGAAGGGGCGGTGGCATCCACCAAATCTGATGCCGTCTCCAGAACTGATTGAGTTGTCGACACTGCACGCTCCAGTGCTGTCAGGGACTCAATCTGAGCGAGCTGGCATGCAGTCAGGGAGTAGCGTAGGTCCAGAAGGAATGAATTTGTTATAGGAGAGTTCCTACGCATCGAGAGACCCTTTGGGTCCCCGACGAGCACACTCTCCAGTGGAGAGCCTGGCTTCGTGTAGAGTCTCCGGGAAGCCAGATGGGAACGTGCCCATGTGAATAAATGAATTGGAGAATAAATGAACCGTTCATCAAGGAAAACGACTCCACTGGAAAATTTGAGAGATATTGGCGGAGGAAAATCTTTTGCACTCAATTATGCTCTTAATGCCTGTGGTACAAATCGACCGAAAGTATACGGACTAAACAGATGCTTGCATTATTAGCTGGTATCATTTTCGTAACCTATTGATAAATATTGTGATTCATTATTAAGCGTATATTCACTAATCATTAGCCTTATCAGAGGGCTGCGATTCTGAGTGTCTTACCGTCAGGCAAGTTGCGAACTCTGACAGCTGCCTCCACCATCCGAGCCGTCGGCCAGTCCGAGGGTCCCTTGCCACAGAATCAATCGGGGAAGTGTAGCGATACCTGTCACGGTGATGTACTTCGCGGGTAAGGGCGAGTTGTTACTGAAGGAATGGTAATGAGAGAAGCTCGGTGAGGCTGCAGCTGATATTAGTAAGGGATCTTATTGGGGTCATTCTACAAACTGACCTGAGCAAATGATTCGATGAAAAGTAAGTAGTAATAATAATAGGAATTATTAACGACAACAGATGCGGTTGAGCTGATGAAGTCGAAAAGTTAAGCGGAAAACAAATGAATCAAACCTACTAGAAAGAGATGAATAATGAAACAGTGATGATAGTGAATATGAGGTTGAACGTGGCTAAGTTGGAAAAACTGGAAAATTAGGAAAATTCGGGAAAAATCGGAAAAATGGGAGAAATTGAGAAATTGTGAGAATACAGCGTGGACGAGAATGGAGGGGAAAAAATAAAAGATAAAATCCCAGAAATTTTCGTACCAATGAGTAGGCATCTGTTACAAGAACGCATGGTATACATTTGACCGCGCGCCACGAAATATACTCACCTCAACATCTGAGCTTTGGACATATCTCCCTTCCAACTCTCAATCAACTGTCCGCTCAACTCAGTGACATTACGAAGACCACGAAGATGAGCCGATCTTAGTTTAACCTAAGATACTAGCGTTAGGGAAATGCAAGATTTGCAAGATCTACCTCAAGACCTTCAAGAATCGGAAGTAAATTGATAAGCTCGGCTCGGTCTCCTCGGCGTAGTCGTTTGAGATTAACTCGTTTACAGCGATAATCAATGCACGCAACGACCTCAGATATTTTGAAAGAATCCAGCCAAATACTAGGGGGAATCTTCGGCGTTCGAAGAGCAGAGGACTGAAGAATACAATCGATCACGTGATCGACTTGGATTTATGACTCACTCCAAGATGCTCTAACTCCGCTTGTCGCGCTTCCACTAGCTCTCCCCGTGCCTCCGGGACTTCCTCTTTTTCAAAGTCGCCCATCAGTTTCAAATCCACCGCGGCATAGACATGCATGTTGACATTTTCCGCCTGGAAAAATTGTGGGAAAATTTTTGGCATTTTCCGTCACTTACAAAAACGTCGAGCCAATTAAGAGTATCTTGGTCCAAGGTCAATCTTAAGGGGAGTATCGAAAGCTCAACTCTCGCATGGCTGATTTGTGTGTCACTTTTCGTCTGCGCTCCTGGAGACGTATCATATCGTAATAAAACCTATAAAGGGGAACCAATTCCGTAAAAGCGACTCTTAAGGCCTTCGTCAAGTGTGATAATTCTTGCGCGCCAAAATATTCGCCCACAGGTCATCACGACCGTGCATCGCTCCTTCCACTGTTTATGGCAACTCGTTTTAACCTCCATTGAGATTCTGGTTGATAAAGTAGATTCTGTCCAATAGATCATATCTCAGACATACCATAATGAGAATCAGGACTACTAGACCAGGTGAATCTTTGAACGGAAGTTACACAATTATCAAGCGTGGGAAGGGACACCATAAATTGATAGGCGTAAGAATTTCCAAGTCTCGAAGCTGTTATGGATTTCAGGCCTATCAAAGCGGAAGACCATCTCAGCGTGTATGAGATCGCATCTCTGAAGAAATATCATCCCACATTATCAACTTCAAAACGGTAGACTTATAAAAACCCAACAAGGCCTACCAGAGGGACATTAGCTGCCTTCGGTTGCTCCCCTTTAGCGCCTTCATAATAGACCAATAGGTATTGATATACGCTTGCCTCGAGAAGATCGGCAATGCTAACATCTCCAATACCAACCCACACAGAAGTTTGTCGAGATGTTGCCGCCGCTAGTGGCTTGGACACCACAGTAGTTGCTACCTACCGTTGAGGAAATGCAAGATTGCAAGATATTGTAAGACTCACATCTTTGAGCCCGGCACATATTGTCGGTTTTTTCGGCCGTGTGGAAGCTCGGATGTGTCCAGATGAAGAAGAGACGCTTCGTCCTGGGTAGAAAAGAGACACTTCAATTTGCATGCCCAGGAGCAGACGATTCTTTATTATTCTTTCTAAATAGCAATATTAGGTTCAATTCCATCGTCAATTGATAAATTGTGGATCTGCTCATCCGTGGAAGCAGCCACCATGTCGGTGTGTGGCTGGCATGTATTGCCCACAGATTGTTACGATCTTCCAGATCATTAATTGTTTTCTAGCCCAAGGGCGGGTGTTGTCAGTTGGGTGGGTTATGTATGTAGGCGAAGTTAAAGTTATGTTAGTATGACATATTAGTATGGTTCTGGTATGTACCCTACATTACTGCTATGGTACAACTTTACATGGTTCTGGTATGTACCCTACATTACTGCTATGGTACAACTTTACATGGTTCTGGTATGTACCCTACATTACTGCTATGGTACAACTTTACATGGTTCTGGTATGTACCCTA
>JAAPAO010000401.1:14357-32685 GCA_013115145.1 Perkinsus chesapeaki | reverse complement strand
GTTTCGATCTCTGTAAGGCAATTTGATGCTCGGTGTATTTTGGAATTTTCTGCCAGTATCCCGATGGCCCGCTAGGAAATATAAGGAAGCTGGTCTACTCTAACGGAGCCAAAATAGCATTTCTAAATGTGAGTATCCAACTGAGCAACTAGCGCTGCCAAGCACGCCTCCGCCCTAGCAGCTCATAAGTCTTGTTATGATCCAGGTAACTGGAGGAAGTCACGACGTGATACTCAATCAACCATCTGGGATGCAACAAGCATTTCAGGATTATCTTGCTGGGAAGCTTTGGTGATTTTTACGACGAGCGGGCGAAGTACATATCCCTCTGTATGCTGCGTAACTGCTTGCAGTAATATCCAAGTCCAATATCCAGTCAAAGCTAAAGTGTCAGCTTATCGGCCTATCATTGTGTTCCACAAATGTATCCTCCCATCAACCATTTTAGTAGACGCCGGACATTCATGCGGCTTTTCAACTAAGACTGGTTTTGAGTTCTTGTACAGTATATGTCAGATTTGGCTTAAGATGGCCACTCCAGCACCACTCAGGGCTAATGACTCTTCTTCCTTCGGGAGTCCCCAATCGAGATTCGGCCAATCCGGTTGGCTACCCATATTTACGCCTAAAGTCATTTGTGTTTGCTCGACCACAGGTCTTGAGGTAGTCCAGAACCAGGGGTTTGATTCCAAGCTTTTCTTGAGGCACGACTCGAACAACTAGTAGAAGCAGGCAATGCTGATTGACGTCTCGAGCCAAACTATAGATACTCTTTTTGGCACACAGAGATCTTCGGGGATGCAAACAAAGCCGAAGACTTAAAAAGAGCAAAGACTTCGCAGCAGAGTGCATAAAAGCAAATTTGCTCTCATGGAGGCAAATACGACACCCCTTCAAGATAAAGTATCCGTGCTTACCTATCTAGCATCTATCAGAAGTAACCTCATGGTGCGATCAAAAGAAAATGAATCCCTCACTGGCAGATGACATTTGTCAAATGCTCATTCTGCGCTTAACCCGCTGACGGCTAGCGGAAAAATAACGGTTAGCGGCTGGCCGTTGTTCTTCTTCCGATCGGGGTTTCGTACTGGTGGGTTACATACGTTCGCTCAGTAGAGAATATGAAAGTAAGCCATTAGGGGTTATCAGCATTAGATAATAGACTAGTTTGTCAGGCCAGTAACACCACTCATGAACTCGTCAAGTTGATGCTTCAAGACTTACGTTACAGTCATCTTACGTTGCTGTCATCTGGCTACGGTATTATGAACTCAAGCCATGAAGGGGTCCAAGGAGGATAAATCAATTTTCACAATGCACAGTTGGTCTATATAATACTGAACTCTAGCGTAGGTTCCAAGGTGGACATAGCGCATCTGAATAGTGCCCTGAAAAAGGCAACTGTGCGAAAATACGAAGCTCATGCTCACCTCGCAGCAAACGCGAGCCCAATGATAGTCACGGGGGGTGCATAACTGTCACACCGCAGAAACACCCGCACTGCTACGATATTCGAGGTTAAAGTAAATATTGATATTGCCTTCCGAATCAGACGGCTTGCATCCCATATCATCCAGAGTAATACACCTGATAAGGCAATCCTCGAGGGAGACGGAAAGGCAGCGACTTACCCAGTTTACCGAAACACGATATAACTACTGCTGAGATTAGGAAACGAAACTGCATCCATGAGGTTCCCCAAGATGGCAAAGGAGTACGGAGGGATTGCGCACGCGTACGAGGGGACTAAAGACAGAAGAATACTCCGGCCAGCTTCTCCTAAGAACCGCTACCAATTCCATCATCTCCGTTTGCGAAGGCTCAGATGGGTCAGGGATTTTCCTGTCTTGCAGAAGGGTAACGTAAAGCCTAGTTAACCAACAAATTACTGCTAAGTATCTACAAAGGTGACATAGAGGTGTTGAGAATGGTAAGCAAGCTTACACAACGGTTTCCATGACAGCTTCTATGAGCAACACCCATTGATGCTCGTGCGGTTGGAGCCACCTAGCGAACTCTTCCCATGGGTACCTATGAAGATTGCCTCCCGATTGCCGGCGTAGTTTTGATACCTTTCTGAGCCGTCCGGATGAGTCTCTATATAGTCCAACTCTTTACTTCGACTACACAGGAACCATTGATCGAATGAGTCTAACGCAAACATAACCGTGAGGAACTTGTACACCTGGCAGAATGCAATGACATGCCGTCAGCAGCATCTGATGTACCTCCTTGTGCACTCGTATCGTCCCTCTATTAAAAAGTATATGTCGATACGCCTGACTTCGGTGCAATATTAGATCAACGAATACCAACTGTATCTCGAGTTCGATGTATCTGGAAGACAAGATATCAGTCCTCCGACCGGCCATCGGTCAACTGCTCACTTGTCGGCTATCGCCCCACAGTTAGGGCAGTGGGTCAGGCGAATGTTGCCGCGAGAGTATTCCCGGAAAAGGCTCTTCACCACCTGCCCGCACTCCACGCATATCATGGAATTTAACACTCAACCTGAGCTGCTGCTGCTGCTGCAACTTGGCAACACAAGGGCACGGGAAAGTGAGAGACGGGATACGACAGGATCACCGACAGCGTGAACCGAAGAACCGATACGTGGTCTAATTCAATGATGCAATGGATACTGGCTCATCGACAAAGACCGGCTCCGACGGATCAAACGCGGAGATAGTCGTCTATCATCAGCTTCGCACATCGTCATCAATGACAATGATACTTCACTTCGATAAGAAGAAGGACAAAAAAGGAGGAGAATAAGATGTTGGAGGAGGGTTGGGGACCGTACAGTAAGGTGATGATGACATTGATAATATTATTCACTTCACATTAATCAGACAACACTTCATGAACGACTTCAGTGCGTACCTGAGAGATGGAACATATCCTGTGCTCGTTCATTGCCAATTGGCTTACCTAGACCGAGCTGTCTCTCATACGGCCAGTACTGTTGCTGTTGGTGCAGGGATGCTGCCGCTCTCGAAGTGGGTGCGGCCAAAGGGTACTAAGGAGAATCATGCTCCGCTCTAGTCACACGTCAGCTGAGGCAGCACCCACCCCATAAGGCGTAGCCTTCTGGCTCATACCGTAGCGTCTATCTGATGGAGCATGACATGTCGACGAAGTCGGATAGTCGGTTATCAGACCAACAGCACGAAGGAGGCTGAACTCCTGAAGAGTAGTGGGTCCGAGAGACATTACCGTCGAGCCCCTTACCGTTTGTTTCCTTATATGTCTGATCTCATCGGCGATGCTCGCTAACTCACGAAGCTCGTTGGCGCTCAGACGGTTGCTGGTGTCACCCTGTGAAAGCATGGGAACTCGTCTCATAGAGCAGCCCTACTTCACCCTTCCAGGATGACGACGATGCGGTAGACAATGGACCGAGAGGAGTCGAGACTCCTCCGTCTGAGTTGGAACCATCTGTATGAGCGCCTTTGGAACTACGGCCATCAGTGAGATGAGAGCCGGCGGCATCTTGGGGAATGTTTGAAGATGAGTGGTGGCTTGCATTAATTAGATCAGAGGGAATGTTGCTGCAATTGTGACATAGACGGTTCACGAGATCTTCTTTGCGACCTGCCCAAGTGTGATGTTCTTGGAATAGTACCATTAACATATAAATAAGAGTAACATCAACATATAAATAAGAGTAACATTAAAATATAAAAAAAAGTAACATTAACATATAAATAATGAATAGCAGAGTAGCATAATCGACATTGATATGCGATTTTATCCCCTCCTCCTCTCTCACCGTCAGAAGGCAATCCTTTCTCTTTGCACAGGGCTCTTAGGGCCCCAACGCGCATCACTGAATAGCGTTGGTAAGCATCGACATCATCTTGAGAAGCGATAAACATACCGAAGCAAGAATAACAACAACAAGAGATGGAGTCCTTTAGCTGCAACAGTGCTGGCTATCTCATGGAAGACCCAGTGGACTAATTGAACACAACAAGCAAACCAAGCGTTACATGAAATTGCCTTTCACTTGCAACAACTGCTGCATCAACATGGGTGGTGATTCGTGCGTCGAGAACTCCCTGAGAAGGTGGTCCGTGTCACCAACTGAATCGGTCCACCACACTTCACTTTATGCAGCTCGCCCTTGCACGGGTACTCCACTTCGCAGCCGCGAGCGTCGCTCATTTTCACGTACTGCACGTAAAATGGTAAATATGAAACGCTTCGCTCCGCCGACCTCTGATGCTGTCGGCCAGGGCTGTGGCTTGTTACAATATCCATGATAGTTGCTTGGAGGGATGCATAACGGGCTCACCGAATCGTTGCTGAGGAGTGTCCATCCCTTGGGGCATGGTGCCGAAAAATCTTGATTGCACTAGACGGGACGCTGACCGTTGCGGGATTCGAGGTTTCATACTCCCGGGCCTATCTGGCCTGCCTTATCGGCCTCCTCCGCAGCTATCTCCTCTCGGTAGCTTTCCTTCATCAAACTAACAGTGATGATGAGCGTCAATGAGGGCTGAGCCACCTACTCATCAGAGGAAGGTCCGCCAGGTGCCTTGAACATGCTGCCTGCCGCCTTGCCCAGTTGCGCGCTGCCTTCGACAGAGTACTGAAAAAAAGACAGGCAAAAACCCTGCAGATCGCCGCTGCTTACTGGGGACACGTCATGGCCATGAGAATCTTTCAAAGAGTCAATACTGACGCCACCGGGGAGCAGCGCGAACATCGTCGACGATGAAGGGGGTGTGGCGTGCTGCCATACCACCATGGAGAAGGAGGAGAAGGCCTACCATCTGACCAACGCCAGTTGACCTCACGTCACAATGCTAGAAGGGACCGAAGAGGCGTTAATTGTCCCCACTGTGAACACAACAACGAAGCGAACGAAAAGGAACTACAGTGAATACGAATATACAAGTTGAATGAGACAAGACTGTTCAGTGACAACTACAAGTCCAGAAGGTCTCCCGACGTAACGACAGCGCCGCCAGCCTGCGGTACAGTCTTGGCTTGGTTGGCAGGCGGTGGCCGGTTCACGAAACTGAAAGCAGATCGCTTCGGGCCGGTACTGGATATGGGAGTTGGGGGCCTGGTGCTGCTAAGGGATAGCGAAGGTGATACAGATGAAGGAGAGCTCAAAGCTGGGCTGGAAGGCGCAGAGGGGGCTGGCCTGAGGAAATGGGAAATATACAGTGCGCTTGGGGGGCAATTCACTCAACAACCAAAGGAGTTTTACTCCACTTTTTTCCAGCCGAATGCAACTAGTTACCATAAGCCTACACGTACGCAACGACAACTAAACAAGTTCATAGCGAGCATGCTCGAATGCACGGGATGGCAGAATTAAAGTGTGATCGCCCTTGCCACAGTACAGCTCTGAAGTAAGGGCGAGCGGAACGCCGCCAGCCTCGGCTTGAGGCAAACACTAGACCCTTATAGTTTTACATACACTACAACAGCAGCAAAGCCTTCCAATGCCTACCGCTCAGTACGGTCGTCCAAATCGAGGAGATCGCTGTCAGGCACCGCAGGAGCCTTTTCTGACTTGGATGGTTGTGATGGTGTGAGACTACCCACCTCTACGCCCCATTCAGCCAGGATTGGTAGTGCCTTTGATCTGACAAGAGGACGGAGCTCGACAGAGTCGACCGCGACATATTCCTATTCAACAGAATTGCGGATGTTGATAGTAGTACTAGAGTACTGTAGCAGTACTCCTGTCTATCATATACTGCACCATAGGTGGCTGGAGTGCGATCATGTGGAGGTGGTGAGTGAAAAGGTCTACCACGATAACCCTCACCGGGAGTCTGATTTATAACGAGCACTCTAACAGGCCCTACTCCGGCCACTCGTAACAATAAGCAATGCAATGATATCTATAATAGTCATTTTCACGATGACGGTAGTGTACTAGTACCACTACGAAGTGATCTACTATTTTTTAACACCCCGAAATAGTACAATCCTCTACCTCGATTACTACAGACCTCTGTGCCTTGGTCAACTACCTCGTGTGGGAATCTGCTACTAACTCCACCAGCCCTGTACTGCCACACTCCTCCTTCACTACCGCCACTGGTTCTTCCAACCCTTGTGCCCATAGGCCATCAACAACATACAGTACCTGAAGGCCGCGAAAACTACCACTATAGACTGCTCACAGTTTCCTACCCGGAGTCGGTGCTGCCATGTCGAATCGGGCTCATCCAGGGCCTTCGCCAGCTCCTTGCCAACCACGTCCAGGTCAAGGTTCTTGACCTTACGGTAGAAGTCTCGCATCGCAGACTCGGAAGGCTTTACTCGAGTTCCACCCGGAGCGGTCATCTGCCATCACTCCTCTTCCTTGCTCCCTTTCCCTAACTACCTGTTTAACCAGCTGAGCTTCATACTGCCCCTTTGGTAACGCCCCTGATACACCGCGAGCCGTAGCGCTAGCTGCCGGGACTGGAGGAGCGGCGGGAGGGACGCTGTAGGTTGGCGCTGGAGCACCAGTATTCCCCCACGGCCTCCGCTTAGGCTGAACGCCGCCGTAAGGCATCGGGCCTTCCGAGCCGAAGCCCGGGTAGGTCTGCTGCTGCTGAGGTATGACTGGAGGAGCGTTGTTGTTAACGTAGGCATTGCCAGGAGTGGAATAACCATTTGGAGCGGTAGACGGGCGGAACCACTCAGCGACTCCCGAGGCGGCCTGGGATATTATACCTATTACATCTAATTGAATGGTTGCCTCTGTGGTTCACAGTACTGGCGGCCTCCCCGGCTTGCTCCTTTATCGAGTCATACATACTACCGTCGCGAAAAGCTGACACGGTGGCTCCTACGTCCGCGGCCAGTCTCGAGCCAGCCTGAGGTGACGGGGAATTTAACAACCTCAAAACGATCTTTATGAACGTTCAATAATTCATTCCGAGTTTTGGGGGGATAGGAGTCTAGTGCCTACAGCTGATGCTCTGTCTTGGACTGTTTGGTCCTGGCCTTCGTAACTGGTATTGCCGTACCCTTGTATGCGGGAATGGAAGTCCGAGTAACCGGACTGGGAATATGACATGTTAATAGTATAGTACAACTGCAAGAGATTGTCAACAAGATACTTGGCTGCCCGGCACTTGTTCACTCATGAAAAGATCCCAAACTGTGTAAAACACAAAATGGCGAATTAAGCTGCGAAAATTTGGTGAGATAGTTCGGAACCTCCTATGCTGCATTTTTGAATGACGGTTAGTACGGATGGTATCGACCCTAGAGTACGGCCAACCTCTCAATAAAGACTGTCATGTGACGGAGAGTGGTGGGGCCAAGTGACCGTGTTAAAGTACAAAACAATTGCTGAATTGAAGAGTTGGTTTTTCAGACAGTTGGTTTCGCGATTTTCAGATGCAAACCCCGTTTTGACTTTAAAACGACTCTTCCATTCATCGAACTTGCGTCTATCGCTTTCAAGACGGCTGCTTTACGAACTGAACTGACTTATCTGCAAATTTTGTATCCTCCGAAATGGTATAGACAAGTCACGCGCCACGAAATCTATATTGTTAGTTCTCCGAAATTAGACCATCGAGCTCCGAATGTCATTCGGAGATCGATTGCGCCTCGGTCTGGTGGATGTTCCCATTCGGCGAACGGGCTGACCTCTGGTATTCCATACTTATAAAAACAATTTTCGTCGTATGGTCCAACTTCCGATAGTCTGGAGTAGTGTGGCACTGAATCTTGACTCCACTACGGAACGTAAATTCCAAACACAACGTAATACATAGTGCGACAGAAGTGAACAGCACTGAGGGGGAACGATGCGGACAGGTGCTCCTTGAATTGATACCAACAATGCACGGAAATCAACTTAACATTGAGTGTTTGGACTTCCTCCTTTAAAGGTTGTCTATTAGTGACATGCCAAAGCCCCGTTGGAGCGAGTCGTCCAGCATACTCTTATTTGTAGGGGACAAGGTTTGCATGGTACGTATCTACGTTTGAACGTTGCAATTCGAATATATGGTCGCCTATATAATGTGGCGGCAAATCTCTGTAGGAGGGCCATGATGCTGTGCATCGCAGGTCCGTCGCAGCGGTGCTAGTCGGTTCATGCCCCACGCGTTGGTGTTCCCCGGTGGTAAGCTTGAGGAAGAGGACAGACTGTGGGCAAAGGACTTTGCCCATAAAACCACAACGTAGGGTTACTGAAGCTTGCTCGGGTAACGAAGATCCACGGCGCGCTCAGGCGTTGCTGCTGTTCCCGTTGTCACGGAGCCTTCACCGATATCGCGTATCGGAAATGCGCACTGCGAGAACTGAAGGAAGAGACTGCGATTGAACTGAATGCTGCAAAGACCATCTCGAAAATGGTGTACCTATGTCAGTTCCAAACGCCTGACTATGAGGCACTAAGGACGAAAAAAGGTGGAAAACTGTGTATAAAACTTGCATTTTTCTCTTCAGGGGGGTTCATCACGAGATTTTATGTTTGTGCCTTGAGCAGCGATAGTGAGGGCTCCCAAGCTTTGAAGAATGTAGCGACGTGTGATGGGCAGGAGACGACACAACTTGTATGGCAATCGCCCTCGGACATCCTTTCAGAGTAAAACCATGAACTGAATAGGTCCCATATCATTCAGGTATCAGTCCAGCCACGGTCAAATGCTCCTCCCACCGCCTCAGTGGCACACGCTACAACTTCTCTGTCCCGCGGTTCCCTACGGACCCGAAGCAATTGCAGCGAGAGCAAGGCATTTGTCTCGGAGTCACTTCAGGTAGACGGGTTCACGGCCGAGATTCTCGACGACACGTGACCCTCCTGCTCAGATACCCGATCAAGCCGCATCCAATTCCGGGTATATCATCACCTCAAAGAATCGTTCTTGCTTATCCAGGAGACAACCATCATGACATTTATGAGCCCCAAAGCTCAACGTGGAAGTTCCGGTGTGGTCGTCAAATCTGTTTATGATTTATTATTCCTGCAGGCTGACCTACTACACCGGCGTGCCGTCGAATGAGAGGGAGTGGCAACCGAACTCGGTGGAGATCTCTCCAGACCTGCTATCCGTATTGGAATCGGAAGAGCCGCCAGAATTCTGCTCCGAACGTGTGCAACCTTGTTCTAGTTTATGATCATTTAAAACAGCGTTTTTATGAAGTTGGGATTGTTGAGTGAAGTCAGTCCTCCGAGCTACTAGTTTGCTCGCTCCGAGTGGGAGGCCTACTACTAGTGGGGGCCCACAGTGTGGAATCAGTACACAATTCGAATCACTTAATCGTCAAAAATTAGCAGCCTCATGCATCCTCGAGTATTATTTACAAACGTGACTTGGCTCCCGAGGGGTCCACTCTGTCGATGCGGCCAAAAGTGTGGTCCCTTTTTAAAGGAAGTTTACCCTGTCTTCGTTCGGTCATTTCTGCCCGACTGATATTCGAACATGCGATGTACTTTCTCCGGAAAATAACTACTGAGTGGCGTAATTCGGCATGTACATGCCTTCGAACATGGGGTATGATATTACACGAATCGATCAACCGTTTCACATATACGACATGTGCGAGCAAAAAAAGCACGCAATCCGTTGTTTTCTAATTGAACGGTATCATTTGCCATGATCGGGACATGTCAGCTCAAAGCATCGAGAAAATCAGAAGAATGGCTCAATAGAAAGGACCGAACGCGAAAAGGTGGCCTATAGAGATTCTATGTCACAGTCAACAGCCTCAAAGGGACAAGACTGCTGTAGTCGTGTGGGATTCCTACTCGGAAACTACAAGTACACTAAGTCTTACCGTCATTAGAACGGTACGAACGTCAATCATTTCATCTTCACCGACTGAAAGAGGGCAAGTCTGTACGGCCTTGATGGACTCCATCAGATGGAGTGTTCTATTATTGGAAGCTCCAAGTGCAGGCAAAAGCAACTATACACGTCTGCTGCACACCCACTCGTAGACCTCAAAGCTCACTGCTACCTTTCCCCAAAACCTCGGCCTACGTTCTTAAGAGATTACGAGTGTTGCGGCTACACTGCAGCCGTATGTCAATTCAGAAGCGTCTTCGAAAAATGTCTCTTGATTATCGTGTGCTATTAGTGGAGACGTTTCAGAATTTCTTGCATGGGCAGGATCTACCTCTACACCTTTCAACGCCTATTTCGACAATAGTGAAATGTGAAAAGTTTTCACATAAGCGTTTATTACCAACCAACTCGACACAAGCCATTGAATGAGACGGGTACTTGGCTAGCAGAATATCTACGTGCTAGCATAATATCCTTAATCCTGCTGGGTACTAAATGGATCAAATCAAATTGGTCGTACCTCAGAAAGGCTACCTCCAACTAAAAATGGAGAACGTAGCACAGGTAGCGTCGGTCTCCCAGGTAGGAGCTCCCCTTTTGACTGTCCCAACTCAGACCCTGAGGTACAGCCTCATTTTAGTCTTCTTTACGTCCACATCATATGCGAAGCCACTATTGACCTCTGTATAGACCACGAAGTCTCCTGCGCTGAAGCCACGACCTGGACACATACCATTCAGACGATCTGTGAGTTCCTTCATCCTTCCAATATTTTTAGTATCTGGCTTAACAGAGAACTCCTTCGGAGTTTTGCCAGGCACCTCGACAATGTCGACTGTAGTTAGGGGTGAATATGGAATAGCCCGGTTGCATGTTACATTAATGATGACAAAGGGCTTAGGAGGTCGGTAGAAAGAACAAACAACTCTTAGGTAAGGGTTTGCAATTTGGCCGACGTAAGTTCCAGATGGGAAGTCGGCACTACAGCAGTAGGTGAGGCAGAGAACGACGATGCCAAAGAAGGCCATGAGTGATTCTCAACTGTGATGAAGAAGATCATGTGGTACAAGGCTTCCAGAAATGCGGTTTAGCCGAATTGTGATAAACCCCCAATTGGTTCGAGCTATAAAGGCCGCAATGGTGGCCACTGGGTGCCAATATCACTAGTCTTAGTCTAAGACTCTTAGATCAAGACTTAATCCAGGACTGCAATAGAAGCTATACTCCCAGCACGTCGCCGTGGTGATTCTGTCTTCACTGCTATGTCACTCACCACTCGCGGGCCCCGACTCGGGGCCCCCGAGTATACTAGTCCTCCTCATCGCTCGCTATTTACCTGACTTTTTGATATCGGTTTAGTTGTCTTCTGGCGTGCATGATCATTGATTGCCATAACTGAACGATCGGCAACCATCCCCAGCGTTACATTGAGCCACAAGTGCACTGGTTCACGGGACTAATACAAGTGTCCCATGTGGCACCTTTGATTCAACTCGAAATTTTACATTCACGAGCCGAGGATCTGACGGCAACATTATCCTAACTACTAAACCATATTCGTAAGAGTGCTTTATGATTGTGGCTTGCTCAGAGCGCCCCGATCAAGTAGTCCGCTACTATATTGGGATTGTAGTTCGGGACAGCCCAATCCTGAGGTGACATGTACCGTTCGCCTATGTGTCACGTCCCGAATCGAACTGCCTGGTTCGAGTTTGAACCCTCCTGTGGGATTAGTTGTGAAAATTCCGTACTAACTTGATTTAATATTCGTAAAACTTAAGCATCCAAAATCAGCGGTTTCGCGCACCTTCGAGTAAATTATTATATAAGAATGTGGATTGTCCCCGAAGACACAACTTCTCCCGATGCGCCCAAAAACCTTAGATTTCAAATTGTAACTTATGAGTTGTAAAGGAGGTTCATCCTGCCTTGTGATAACGTGATATTTAGGGACTTCAAGTATCAGCTCCGAAGTACTGAGTGATGTATATATAGGTGTCCCGAAAAGATGTGATTTTTTGACCAACTTTTGCAGATGAACAAACATTTTGGTGACATATACGGTGTTTGAAAGCCTTTGTTTCTTTTCGGGACACAAAGCTGCCCATTACGGTGTGACTCCGAATGCTGTATACTCGCCTACTCCCGCTCTCGTTATACAGTACTGATGTGCACTATAAGGAAGTTGATAGCCAAGACAAACTCCAGATAGCACTAAAGTTAAACTCACATATAATATGTGACACATCGGCCAATGTGGAACTGATGTTGCCGACAGACGTGAGGAGTCTTCAACAAGGATTGGTGGGAGAAGGGTTGTGGACCGCAATTTGTGGTGAGTATACCAAAGCCACATACGCGACGATGGCGGACTGAACGTACTAATGCACCACCGAGAGAGAGGTTGTAGAGTGAGCGACATTCGGAGTTCCACTGCAGAAGACTTCGTAAGTTCAAACTCAGTAGCTCTACACCCCTGGGCAAGCCGACTTTCAGCACCGCAGCTCCCTGCTTCCTTCCCGAGAAACGCGGCCCAGGTTCTCGGAGGAGGTTAAGTGTAGTCGTGTGCCGATATAAAAGCAAATGGAATAGGTTCCCTCATCATCGTGTGTTGTTAGCGAAGGAATTCGAGAGTTTCTCGCATGGGCAGAGGCAGAATATACCTATAGAATGAGTTTCTCGCGGGAACTTTTCACATAACCATTTCATCAACTCGACACATGTTGTTAAATAGAATGGGTTCTAGGGCCTAGGATCTAGGCTGACAAAATATCCAAGTGCCAACATAATAATGCCAACCCCCCCGAGAAAAAGGACAAAATAAGGTTGGTTATATCTCAGTAAGGCTGCCATCAACAAAAAGATGGCGGATGTAACTTATTTGGGATGTTTTCGAAGATCTCAGCTTAGATCGTGAGATACAGTCTAACTTTCGTTTTGTTTACATCTACATCATATGCTAAGCCACTATTAACCTCTGTGTAGAGCACAAAATCTCCTGCGCTGAAGCCACGACCTGGGCACATAATATTCAGACGATCTGTGAGATCCTTCATCCTTCCAATATTTTCAGCATTTGGCTTAACAGAGAACTCTTTAGATCTACCAGCCACCTTTATAATATCGACTAAAGTCATGGGCGACTCTGGAATAACCGGATTGCAGGATACAGTAATGGTTACGAAGGGCTTAGGAGTTCTATAGAAAGCACAACCAACTTTTAGATAAGGTCTCCTAGCTTGGCCAACATATCTTCCACTAGGGAGAACAGCGTTACAGCGAAAGGTGAGGCAGAGAGCGACGATACCGAAGACGACCATGCGAGATTCTCAACTGTGATAAAGAAGATTACGTGGTACACGGCACTCAGAAGTGCGGTTTACCCGGATTGTGATGAACGCCAATCAGCTCCGACTATACAGGACAAAACGGTGGCCACTGGATGCCGATATTACTAATCCAAGACTGTAATTATAGCTATGCTCCCGTCACGTCACCGTGGCGACACCTGTCTTAACTAAAATATCTCGAGTAGGTAGAATATACCTCTAGAATCCCGGATTGGAATTCCCAATGGCACCTCATAAGTTATGAGTCATAACCACTGATTATCAACCAACTCGAGACCTGCTATTCAATGAGACGAGTTCTCGGCTAGGGAAATGTCGAGATATTTCACTATTATTCGCAGCATTATGCTGCACGATAGAGTTGATCCAGCGAAAGAGTAAAGTCCATTTGCTAAATGGATAAAATAAAATTGCTCGTACCTCAGAAAGGCTACCCTCATGTGGCCCTCTACCGAGCAGGAGCTTTCTACTTAAATACAATCAGGCCTCGAGGTAAAGTCTCACTTTACTGTTTTTTACTTTTACATCATATTCTAAGCCGCTATCGACCTCTATGTAGGACACGAAGTCTCCTGAGTTGAAGCCACGCCCGGGACACATACCATTCAGACGATCTGTAAAATTCTTCATCTTTCCAATGTTCTCAGGGTTCCGCTTGACACAGAACTCCTTAGGCCTAGTAGGCACCTGGAGAATGTCGACTGAAGTCATGGGCGACTCTGGAATAGTCGGGTTGCAGGTCACAGTAATGGTTACGAAGGGCTTAGGGGTTCTGTAGAAAGCACAATCAACTTTCAGATAAGGGCTCCTGGCTTGGCCAACATATCTTCCACTGGGTAGAACAGCGTTACAGCGAAAGGTGAGGCAGAGAGCGACGATACCGAAGACGACCATGCGAGATTCTCAACTGTGATGAAGAAGATTACGTGGTACACGGCACTCAGAAGTGCGGTTTACCCGGATTGTGATGAACGCCAATCAGTTCCAACTATACAGGAAAAAACGGTGGCCACTGGATGCCAATATTACCAATCCAAGACTGTGATTGAAGCTATACTCCCGTGACGGGAGTCCCGTCACGTCACCTTGGCGACACCTGCCTTAACTACAATACCCTCGATCCGAGGGCCTCGAGCATACTAGTCCTCACCGGCGCTCCCTATTTATTTGAATTTTTGCCATCGTATTTCCCACTATTATCCCGTGCATGATCCGTGACCGTCATCGCTGGATATTCGGTAGCCATCCTCAGTGTTACATTGGGCCATAAGCGCACTGGTTTACGGGATAAATGCAAGTGTCCCATGTGGCACCTTTGGCTCAACTCGAAGTTTTACATTCCCGAACCTAAGATCTGACGGCTACATTGTCCTAACCACCAGATCATATTCCAAAGATTGTCTTGATAAGGCAGCCTTATTAGTGTGGCTTACTCAGGGCCACTGGGACAGCTAGTCCACTACTTTATTGGATTTTTACTTCGGGACAGCCCGTTCCCAAGGTGACATGTACCGCTCGCCTATGTGCCACGTCACGAACCCAGTTGTCCGGTTCGAGCGTGAACCCGGTTGTGGGATTAGTAGTACAAATTTCGTACTAAGTTAGGTCTACTCACTGGGTTCAATAAGCGTCCAAAATCGGCAGTTTCACGCACCTTGGAGTAGACTATTATATACGAATGTGGCTTGTCTCCCGAAGACACAACTTCTCCCGTGGCGCTCAAAGACCTTAGATAATTTACGTAAGATTTTAATTTGTAACTTACGAGTTTTAAAGGAAATTTATTCGGCCTCATGATAATGTGATATCGAGGGACTTCAAGTATCAGCTCCGAAGTAGTGACTGACGGAATTCGAAATGTACAGGGTGTTCCGAATAGATGTGATGTTTTGACCAATTTTTGCAGATGGACAAATATTTTGGTGGCATATACGGTGTTTGAAAGCTTTTGCTTCTTTTCGGGCCACCCTGAGGGTGTCACCCTATATCAGTATGGAGCTTGTGGAATCGTTGACTTGCAGATCATAATGATCCACAAACAGAGAGGTCCACCAACGTGAGTCGGGCTCACTGAGCCTGCCTTCCGTGATATGATAATACTGATATCCAACAATATTAGCTGGTTGGTATTATGGAGTGCCCAGAGCTGCCGCGCGAATACAGCTGCCAACTACGGTGTGACTCCGAGAGCTGTTTATTCGCCTCCACCCGCTCTCGTTATACACTGCGCAACAAAACTTTAGCAAGTTGTGTAACTCATAGCATGAGTTTAGCAACTCATGTCATTCAGTAGTGAAAGGGTGAGCTTTTCAGAGGTGTATGTGGTTAGCTCTGAACGAATCGCTTTAATATGCTTCCCTAACAAAAACGTGAATTTTGCGCGCATTTTCAAGCTGTGATTGCTAAGAATATGTTGCGCAGATTTTGCACGATTTCCCTGTTTCTCAATACTGACAAAGAGTTTGTCTCTGAAACTTCGAGGGTATAATTGTTATGCTTAGGGAACTTATACCTGAGGTATTCATTGATTAGCACACCTAAATTGTTCCTAAATCCTAAAAAAACACAACTTGCTGAAGCTTTGTTGCGCAGTGTATAGTACTGATGTGCACTATGAACAAGTTGGTGGCAAAGACGATCTCGGACAGCACTAAAGTTGAGATCAGATATAGCTCGTTTGCTTTTGAACTGCTCGACGCTACCAGGCAGGTTCCATACGTAATACAGGCCGTCTGGCCCGTCATGGCAGAACTTTTTTCGTCGCTCAATACCCACTTACGGAAATCGGTGGGAGAATGGAGGTGCTGTTTCGCGAAGCTAACGCGCGCAGCCTTGTGCGCATCAGCCAAGGGGGGAGTTGCACTCACTTGAGTCAAGTTGCTTGACATACTGTGCATCCAAATCGCGCATGAACGGATGAACACCCTCCGCAGAGACCTGTAGACCCAGCTCTTTAATAGCACCAGGAGCAGAAGACCCAGGGTTGTGGAAGAAGTAGCGAACAACTCGGCGGCGGGCACGGTCGTTGAGCTTGAACTTGGGCCCTCTCTTCTTCTGCTGAATGGCATCGTCGTTCGCGGTCATCACTCTGCTCACAGTTGCCACATGAACAATATTGGCTTCAGCAATCACCTTGCGAGAGTAATGACAACGGCCACTTGGTAGCTTCTGCGCGTACATGGCTCTAATGCGAGCCTTGTCTTGTGGAGTCAGATTTTAGACATTGTCACTTAAAAGCTTGTCACAGTGGAACTGTGGAGCGTCCGAGTTATTCTGGAGAAGGGAACGTGCTTCAAGTACGAGGAAGGAAGGTGTTTCAAAGTTTTGCTAAGATTGCGTGACGTTGTAAAATGCGAGCAGTTGAGTATATGCGGATTGGAAGCTAATTGAGTGACGGGACGCTAACATCGTATAACCAGCATGCCTGGGTGTCTACTACAGAAGTGTGGCTGTTAGATGTAAGAACTTACTTTTCAGGCCGCGCACAACTTTTTCTAAACTTGTGGGAGGGGGTGTGATATGTGACATATCGGCCAATGTGGAAATGGTGTTGCCGACCGATGTGAAGAGTCTTCAAGTTTAAGAATTCAACAAGGATTGAGAGAAGGGTTGTGGATCACAATTTGTGGTGAGTATACCAAGGCCACATACGCGAAGGCGGACCGAACGTACTAATGCACCATCGACAGAGTCTCTGTCACAGAGAGATTGTTATTTACAATTTTTAAAGCGTTCGAAGTTCCACTGCAAAAGACTTCGTAAGTTCAAACTGAGTTTGGCAAACTCAGACCTTAGTTGAACAAGTCGATTGGATTGACACCCTTTCAATAAGAAAGCTCTCTCAACATGAAAGAGTTTCAGTCAGGAATCTTTGCCGAAGGGCCGAAAGTACTGAGAACGCGCCTGGATTCACGTTGGACAATAAAAAAAGACAGTGTGAGAACCGCACTGAATAGCTTCGAGTACGCAGTGTGTTGGATGATACTCTACCACGATCCCACAAACACGAGTATCAGAGAAACCTATCGCTAGGAATACCTCCATACTATGGAGGTATCAATTCGCATTGCTGTATCATTAATACCCTTTTCCCGTATATCCGGTTACCGGATTCCGGTATGACTAGTATGCTGTCATGTTCATAGCCTCAGTTCGAACTTCGAAAGTTGACTGTCTTGCGCTGGTCTACTTCGACCTTCTTTCCCCATCTCGTTAGAAAAGATTCGTTTCGGTATTCTCGTTGTCTAAGCGCAGGAGAAGTTCTCTCAAGGGTCTAGCCTATCAGTGGCTCACCAAGCTCGAAGGCTAGCCTAATGACCGGATTCAGGCCTCATGAGCGCCGCTCATTGAGCGGGGCAGGAAGTTCCTACGCTACAGCACCAAGCGTGCTGGGTAACCCGACAGTGTCGGGTCGACACGGTTTGCAGGTTCTTAGTAGCCCGAGGGGAATTGCCTCAGCTGAGCAATGCTCAGTGAGCTTAGGTTTTCTAGCTCTACTCCCAAGGACTCTACACTCTCAACTCGACACACAAGTATTCTTAAAAAAGGCTTACTGTGGCCTAACTAGATGTATGTCCCATACAGGATGGGTTATCCCCGCTGCTGCTTAGAATAAACTGAAATATTTTCGGTCAGCAGAATCCATTTCTTAAACAAAAGATGAGAGGCATAACTTATGCCACGTGAACCACAATCCTCTGACGATTGTCAGCTTAGCTCAGTTGACGCGAGAGAGCCTAATGGTGAAGACATCCACGTGTACATCATACACCATATCTTGTGTAGCCTCATCGTACAGTATGAAGTCTCCCGCATTGTAGCCGCGACCAGGACACATAGAGTTGAGGTAATTTGTCATACTCGCCATGACTGCGATAGTCGCAGCCGTCGCGTTCACGCTCAGTTGCTGACCACATGTGCCAGCAACTTCATGAATGGGTAGTGCCGTAATAGCCGGCGGCATAACCGTGTTGCAGCTCACATGGATGACAACATAGGGAGTGGGTAGTTGACGGAACTCACACAAAACCCTTAGGTATGGGTTAGCGACCTGCCCACTGAAGGTCCCATCTGGGTAGGAAGCATAACACTGGTAGGCCAGACAGATCAGAATGAGATAGGACGGCATCATAACTGGTTATCAACTTTTAGGGGAAGACTTGATAAGTAACTAATTGATTAAGTAACTCATTAAGTACATCAGATATTAACTAA